>WSYH01001199.1:0-30075 GCA_036426205.1 Ascaphus truei
CAAAAACTTTATTCAAAACCAGAACCAAAACCCCAAATATTTTAAAGGCAAAATAAAAATACCAAGCCAAGTGAGCATCTCTATGTATTTCATATGTATTTGATATCAAGAATATCTTTTAGCAGGTCTGTTAAAGCCTGTTTTTCAGGCCCTTCACTTTTACCTTTCTTCCTTACAGATCAGTTTTTAAATTCCTCTGCTGTGAACCCCCCACCGGCCTGCAGTGCTCCTGCAGTCACCACTGCTTACCCTTCATGGAGCAACAGCTCCCAGCCAGTAGGGAGGAATACAGAAGTCTACAGACATGGGGCCCAAGGCATGCTCCTGCAGTCACCACTGCTTACCCTTCATGGAGCAACAGCTCCCACCCAGTAAGGAGGAATACAGAAGTCTACAGACATGGGGCCCAAGGCATGATTTTGCAACAGGGGTCTGCAGGAAAACCAATGTATCTACAGCAGATCCCACAGGCAACACGCGCTTACCCTCGTGTATGTGACATGAATGGAGGATTCTACCACACTGCTACAGGAGGATACACAGGATTTGCAGGACAGGTTAGGGGAGAAGCCACAACGCAGCCTGTTACTTTCCGTCCCAACACACAGGTGGAAAGCAATGCTACAATAGGGCCTTGTATAATGGCCACCCAGAATGCACGACTTCAACAGCCACCATTCATACCCCTTAGAGGAATGCACGCTCAGGGTAGGACATACCACCCAGTTCCTGGCCAATATGTTCCAACTGGTGGCAACACAGCTCATTATATTTACAAACGACCTCAGCCCATGCAAGTGCCTTCAGCACAGATTGGCTCCTTCTTACAGACACCCACTGGGCTGCCAATAACCTCCACCAGGGGGAGCTCTGCTTTACAACACCCAGTGCACCAGGGGGAAGTGCTCCTGGTCCTAAAGGAGAAAAGCCCAAGACCGCCCTATCCACTGGCTCATTATTCGGCAGCCCCTGATCCCCAAGCAACCAGGATAGCCAAAAACGTAAAAGTACGAGGAGTGTCAAGTGGGTAAGGCAAACCAGGTTCAGTTGGGGGAGCACAAGGGGCAAAAAAGGAGAGACCTAGATGCCCAAATCATAGCATTTTCCCCAGTTGTTGCTATTGCAGCTAAACGTGTGTGGATGTTCCTTAAGTTGAATACCGCTTTGTTACATAAATTGATAACATGCAAAACTGAGTAGCTACTGTAGTGTATTGGTTTTCCCATTGACAAATGACACACAGGGACGTGTGAACCTCTTGTTGGCCTGTTATCATAATCTGCCCTCTTTTTCACCAATGATATCCCCACCAATAAAACCTACTTCTCTTCGTCTTCATCACTCCACCATCATCATTGTAATAAAACATGGATATCTCTCATAATTTTGCATTGTGTACAGTAGTTCTTTGCACTGATTTCCATGTGTAATTAGCTTAATTCCCTTTCCCCACTGCATTGTGCTGCAGACCTTACAAGGTGAGACATGGAGAATCTTTACAAATCATTGTTCAAAATCTTTTCCTTGACCAATACCATTACCTGTTATAAAGATCTTTCATTACGGTCATTCGCCACTGTAGTGTTACAAAGATATAGAACTCTACAGTATGTAGTCCTCGCCAATACTGAAGGGATTAAGCATGTGTTTGCTTTTCTTTCTTTGTGTTATTATGTACAATGTGTTGGTATTTATGATAATTGATTATTTCTCCTTTTTGATTTTGTTACAGTGTGTCAGACCTCGCTTGGAGCCCAACATATTTCCCAGGCCAGTTTAACTACACAAGGAGCAGTTCAGTGCTACAATAGGGCCTTGTATAATGGCCACCCAGAATGCACGACTTCAACAGCCACCATTCATACCCCTTAGAGGAATGCACGCTCAGGGTAGGACATACCACCCCGTTCCTGGCCAATATGTTCCAACTGGTGGCAACACAGCTCATTATATTTACAACCGACCTCAGCCCATGCAAGTGCCTTCAGCACAGATTGGCTCCTTCTTACAGACACCCACTGGGCTGCCAATAACCTCCACCAGGGGGAGCTCTGCTTTACAACACCCAGTGCACCAGGGGGAAGTGCTCCTGGTCCTAAAGGAGAAAAGCTCAAGACCGTCCTATCCACTGGCTCAATATTCGGCAGCCCCTGATCCCCAAGCAACCAGGATAGTCAAAAACGTCAAAGTAGGAGGAGTGTCAGGTGGGTAAGGCAAACCAGGTTCAGTTGGGGGAGCACAAGGGGCAAAAAAGCAGAGGCCTAGATGCCCAAATCATAGCATTTTCCCCAGTTGTTGCTATTGCAGCTAAACGTTTGTGGATGTTCCTTAAGTTGAATGCCGCTTTGTTACATAAATTGATAACATGCAAAACTGAGTAGCTACTGTAGTGTATTGGTTTTCCCATTGACAAATGACACACAGGGACTTGTGAACCTCTTGTTGGCCTGTTATCATAATCTGCCCTCTTTTTCACCAATGATATCCCCACCAATAAAACCTACTTCTCTTCGTCTTCATCACTCCACCATCATTATTGTGATAAAACATGGATATCTCTCATAATTTTGCATTGTGTACAGTAGTTCTTTGCACTGATTTCCATGTGTAATTAGCTTAATTCCCTTTCCCCACTGCATTGTGCTGCAGACCTTACAAGGTGAGACATGGAGAATCTTTACTAAACATTGTTCAAAATCTTCTCCTTGACCGATACCATTACCTGTTATAAAGATCTTTAATGATGGTCATTCGCCACTGTAGTGTTACAAAGATATAGAACTCTACCGTATGTAGTCCTCGCCAATACTGAAGGGATTAAGCATGTGTTTGCTTTTCTTTCTTTGTGTTATTATGTACAATGTGTTGGTATTTATGATAATTGATTATTTCTCCTTTTTTATTTTGTTACAGTGTGTCAGACCTCGCTTGGAGCCCAACATATTTCCCAGGCCAGTTTAACTACACAAGGAGCAGTTCCGCTTGCTGCTAACAAAAAAAGTGAACCACCTCTAATGTACCCAACTCAACCAGCTCGGAAGCTGAGCCACCTCTCAAAGTTACATATTGATGTGCAAAGCAACAAAGAGTTATGTGTGCCAGTGTGGAAAAGGGGTGGGTTAAAAGATATGGAGAAGAGATCTTCAGAGGTGAAGGCCCCCTCACATATTGCTCAGAAGGTTCCACTGGTAAGGACTGAAGTCCCCACATCTCACCAACAACTGACTAGCACCAAATATTTGCAACCAGCATCTACATGTGTGACCATTCTTAACAGAGAGCAGTCTGGAGGTCCCCAGTATCTTCAAGAAGTGGTGAGGGGCAACATTCCAATCACTCAGCAGTCTACAGATATTATGTCAGGAGCTGTAAAAGCTATGAAACATACAACAGCCCCTTCAAATCTTGGTATAAAGGTGTCGTCTTTACATCCAGTTGGGAAGGCAACCAGGTCTTCCCATTTCTTGGGTAATAACGTGCTGAGTTCATTGAAGACTGAGTGTCTGTCAAAGTCTGAGGGGGTACCAAAGTGCTCCACAGTGGAAACAAAAAAGAAAAAGATCCTTTCTTCAGCTGCAAAGGATCAAGTCCCTCAAACTGCACTGCAAAAGAAGGTAAAACCAATGTCAAAGCCAGTAAATCATTCTTCTGCTCCTATACCAGGGAAGTCACCTCATGGCCCACAATCTGATGACCAGGCTGTTCTGTTAAAAAAAATGAAACGTGTTTGTCTCTCAGGTGCCCACATTTCCAATAAGGTATCTGAAAAGATGCTGCAAAGCCATGAAGGTACAATGGATGCAAAGACACCTGCTGTTACTCAAATGATTAACTCTGTGCAAGTATTTCACCCATTGGGTACAAAAGCCGGTCCCACAGGTCCAGGGGCACCCACAGGATCCATTACACTTGGAAATAAGCTTGGACCAATGCAAGGAAGCCAAAGCCAGAATTCTGCTTCTCATGTTCCGTGGTCTCATACTGATGTGATTATTAGGTGCATTTCCAAGAAACAGGACAATATTTCTGGAATTGAAAGAGTCGACATTAATGCCAGGCCTAGGCTATGTACATTTAAAGAAAGTGAGGAACAACGTGGAGAAAACAAAGCTTCAGTTATAGAGAATCCCAAACACATCCCAGTGAAATCCATAGATCAGAAAGCTGCAGTGACATGCATTAAAAAGGTCAGCCAAACCACTATCCCCATTCCAGCTCCTGGCATTAAAACCAGTGAAATCAAACAACGTGGGGAAAACAAAGCTTCAGTTATAGAGAAACCCAAACACTGCCCAGTGAAATCCATAAAACAGAAAGCTGCAGTAAGATTCATTAAAAAGTTCAGCCAAACCACTATCCCCATTCCAGCTCCTGGCATTAAAACCAGTGAAATCAAACAACGTGGGGAAAACAAAGCTTCAGTTACAGAGAATCCCAAACACTTCCCAGTGAAATCCATAGAACAGAAAGCTCCAGTGACATGCATTGAAAAGGTCAGCCAAACCACAATCCCCTTTCTATCTCCTTTCAACATGGTGCACCAGCTTTATAACCTGCAGTATCCTACCAATGTACCCAGTAGAGTGGACAACTCCACTCCATCCTTCTGTCAACAGCCTCTCCAAGATCTTGGGGTCTCCATACCTATTCCACCAGAACAGAGAGAGGAGAGAGAGGCTATGAAAAGGAAAGCACAACTGGAGAGGGAGGAAGCCTGTCAACATACCTCCAAGGGGAGGCTACAGTGCTTTGTTCAGTGGCAGGAGGATCATGACATCTCTAAAAGTTATGGATACCCACCATACTATTTTTACTACCATACAAACTTCATTCCCGCATGGCTACTTAAGCCCTAAAAACCGCCCCAAAAAAACACAACAAAAACAACACAAAAAAACATATGACTAATCTAACTGGATTTGCAAGCCTGTGAAGCTACTCGTAAATAACATATTGATTACAAGTCAGTTGTTTAATAATATTCACTAAGAATATATTTTATTAAACCTCTCTAATAACTGTAGATATGTTTAATTGAACTGCTTTATTTATAAGAATTATTACAAATGAGATTGAGTCCAAGGGTTATTGAAATTCTGCAAATTAGACTTTTGATTACCCCTCTTTGTATTGAGATGAGAGAGAGAGAGAGAGAGAGATACGATGACGGACTCGAGGAGAGTAGAGAAGTAGATAGCGAGATAGAGATGAGAGATGAGAGAGAGAGATAATGAGTCGGACCCCCTTTGGATTTGAGGAGAGAAAAAAAATACATATTAACGATATGTCTTTCCCATGTTAGAGTGTTACTGTATGTTTTTTTATATTCGCCTTATGAGATAGTCGTTCCTTCACCTGCAGGTCAATACACGTTGTCAATATATAAATAATCACAATAACAGATCAAGGGAATTAAAGTGGCTTCATGGCAGCCCCCTCTCCTCCTCCCCCCCTCTGTGTTCTGAATAATTTTCTGCATTTGTCATGGACTTAATGAAATGTATTCATTTTTGAACGTACACAGCATAGTCCAGTCCTATTACCTTTTGCCTAGCAGTGCTCCGTGATCTTTTTCTTCTTCGACGGGTGATTCTCTTCATACATAAAAGTGACCATTTAGGAAAAGATCTCCCTGTCTCGAAAGCTAACAATTCTAATTGGGTAGGTAGAACATACAGAGACAGTAGGAGGGCGTTCTGGTAAGTGCGTTGCAAGGGGCCAAGCTTTAGTTATGCGGTGTGTATAGTATCAGCACGGAGTCACTCACATGATTCTTTAAGCAGTGTGTGATTTAATAGGGTTTAAAGGTGGATGAGAGGTGCTAGTCGGTAGGAGGGAAGGGCATTCAGAGGTGGAGGTGCAGTCAGTCTGAGAAAGGTTTAAGGGAGAGAGGGTTTTAGATACAAAGGGGGAGGAGAGAAGACATCCTTGGGCGGATCGCAAGAGTCGGGGTGGTGCATAGCGAGAAATTAGAGCTGAGTCTAAGGAGGGGCAGAGAGGGTGTAAAGCTTTAAGTGAGGCGGAGAGGATGAGAGGATGCGCAGCGCGCGGGTTGGAGATGAGCGGTTGTAAACTCACAGCTCCACCAACCGTCGGCAGATTAATGTAAATAAAGTGACTTCACACCAAACAGAGGTTTAAAAATACTCCCATAAGACCCAGATACCCCACGGAACTTAAGCAAACACCGGAGGAGGCATGGGCAACACGACAGAAGGCCCGGCGCAAAACAGATGTGCGCTCGTATTTCACGGGCTCGGGCAAGGCCGGGCTGCGGAGCACTCTGATTTCTGACTCTGACTCAGCCCAAGAGGCTGAGGGAGCATCCGCGGGCCAATCCAGGTAATTAATTAAAAGGAAATAGCGAGGCTCCTACGACCTAAGACCTTTTAGAGGGGAGGTGGAGGGGCTCAGGAGGGACATCCTTCAAAATGGTACCGCACAAGTGAGCTGGAGGGACCGCATGGAGGACAGCTCCAGGTGTCATACGGACTAGCACACGGCTGGGGGCTCTAGAGTCGAGGATCGCAGAGCTGGAGGCCCGCGCAGGGAGACTGCGAAAACAGGGACGGCGCAAAACCTCGCGCGTCCGGGGGATCCTGAGGAGATTCTGGACCGGAGGCCCTGCTGCTAGCGGTGGATGACCGTCCATTCTGCCGGGTAAAACCGAAGCTGAACTATCGATGGACGCTGCACAGGGCCGCTGGTCACGGCCCCTGCCTACGAACCCCCCCCCCGCCGATATCATCCTCCGGCTGCACACATTTTTAAAAAGGAGGAAGTGTGCAGGATCACGAGGGCTACCCAACACTTACCTTTGAGGGGATCACCCTAGCTGTTTTCAAGATTATCCCCCTCACTCTCGCCTTGCAGAAGGGCGGTGGCTGCACATCACCAGGAGCTACGGGCAGAGACATAAGATACAGGTGGGGCCTTCCCTTTTGCCCTGGTAGTGCTCAAAAACACGGTCGTTCCATGTACTGAAGCACCCCTCTGAAGGCATTACCTTCCTGAGAAGCTGGAATCAGGTGGCTACCGATGCTGACACCAGAGAGTAGGAGACAGGCCCGCACAGTGCAGCGTCCTGAGTGACGGTGTCCTCTCCCCCGAGGGACAAAAGAAAGGATAAGGCGTGGGTGGCTGGCGATAAGAGCTCTTAAGCACCTAAGGAGCTGCAGTTGCGGCAATGTGCTGCCAAAGTTGTGTTTATTAAACTTATACTGGTTTTGTTCCGTTACGGCCAAGAGCCAACCCACAGTTCGGATTGCTCTAGACTTTTTCAGAAGCTACAGGCCGGCGGGGTTATGGATACCCCACGAGCAGTAAAACTGAATTAGGCCCTAAAGGGCGTTCTAGGCTACCGGGAAGAAGAGGCAGGATCGGCGCGCGAAAAACTTCATGGGGCATTGTTCAGCGCGAAAGACTGCTCCGCTGCCTGGGCCCGCCTTCGGCCACCCTCCCCTCCGTGCGCGCTTCGGAATGAGTTCCCCTCGCCCATCCTGATGACGTGCAACCGGCTGGGTCCGCGCGAGGCAGGATGCTCATCCCGAGATCGGAGAGCAAAGACGGAAGCCCGAGAGGCGCCCTGTGACCGTAGTGACGCGTACCCTCCGGCGGGCTGCGCAAACTCCGCTGCCGGGGAGACGCGTATGGGGGGATAGGAGGGGAAGGGGAGATTGCAGTGGCCCCTCCACCCAGCAGGACATGGATGTGGGGGAAAGACCCGAAACGCCCAGCAGGAGTTCATTGCACATGTGATCCAGTCGGCCACTGGCATATAGCATGGTCGAAGGGAGGCAAGCTAGAAAGCGGCAGGTGTCACGGAGAGAATAAGGGGTCCTAGGGACCAGGGCCCAGAGAGCGGGTGTTTGTTTAACAGAGTTAGTTCGCTTAGGTGGGAGTAAGGGTTTCGAAGGTATTGGGAGGTGGAGCGAGTTCAATTTATAACCGTTGTGTGGGGGGGGGGGAGGTAGATAAAGATAATATAGAATTTAGAGTTTGGTACTGTGGCAGGACGGCCTGTAGCCGAGGTCAGGGAACAGTCACAGTGTAGTTTCAGGATAAATGAACAAAGTTCAGTGGGCTTTATTTCTCCAGCAACATAACATAGGGTAGCACTGTCCCTTTAAACAAATAAATCCAGCTCCACGTTGGGAGAAAACTGACTAACACAGCCAGACCTATCTAGCAGGCTGGCTGGCTAAACCATAACCAAACCTTAAGAGTCTTTTAAGCAGTCAAGAAGAAACAAATGAAACAAATCATACTTTGGCTGCGACAGTAAGCTTGTGCTGTATCCGTCTGGCTAGCAGCACACATATCCATGCTCTGGACTGAGAGAGACAGCTACTGCTAGTAGCCAGATCCTATCTACCTTGCTGGCTCTCAGGTGTCACTTACTTCCGATTAGCTAGCTTCCACCTGAGTTAACCCTTATGAGTGCGGATGAAGCACTCAGACATATGTTTCCCCAGGCATAATTGATAGGGGGTTGACCTCCTCTGTCACAGGTCCACTAGATGTTTGCTGCGCGGCAGGGGGGGGGGGGCATGTCGGCCACCTGCCCTAGGGGCAGTGCACTTCTGGGCGGGAACGATTGTGGGCCTACTCGCGGATTTCCGTTATCAAAAGTCCCGGGGTACACATAGGCCGGAGATGGGGCCTTGAGCTGGACCGGTGAGGGAGGCGTGTGCAGATGTGGGAGAGTCTCTGCCGAGGACGGCGTAACACCAGAGTGTCCGTGTGGGCCAAACAACGGTTCTGCTTTATGTTCAATGTCTAGTTTTTTCTCTGTTGTTTCTATCCCTGTGGTGTTTCATCTCCCTTCCCTCAGCCATACCCCTTGTGGGACAAAGAGAAGAAGGAAGAAGGTCCCCGCAGCTGCCCACACACGCCGAGTTAGAGGGCGCCAACCTACAATACACCTGAGTAGGCCACGAGATCCACTGAAACATATCCACCCAAAACCACATCAAACATTTGGCGGTAACATTTTCTTTCCCAGAAAGTAAGGGGTTTATATAGCCCAAAAGAGAGAAAGGTTGCCCCTTCTCTGACTTTAGACGAGGAGGGCAGACGTTGGCTTCGTCTCAAGAAGACCCAATTTAAGCACCGCATATTAGCCCAAAGGTCCTAGACAAACATTTTTAGCAGGGCCTGTGAACCTTTCTCTGCAAAGGAAAAAAAAAAAAGGAGTAGGACTTACTATTTACATAATAAATCCCCTTTTCACAGTTAGAAACAGTGAAGCGAGATCCAACAGGGAGATACCTATTCCTGGTAGGCCTCCTACAACACAAAGTATCATGACTTGTATGCAGTGTATGCAAAACCTGGCGTGGCGAGAACCTCGCAGTTCTTTTGAAGAATTTTTCCAGACGCTCTCCAACGGCTGGGTCGGAAGGACACGCCTGTTTCTCTGGCAGGGGTACTGATGAATGCATAATGTGTACATCTCAGATATATCTGTGCTCCATGTAACTCCTCCCCAACTCCTACCTTCTGACATCCCCCAATTTGGTACAAACTAGGGTGTTAGATACAGTATTATTACAGTTAAGATGCGGTGGTATTGCTCCAAAATTGGCTTGATACATAGACCCCTGTAGAGGGAGCGCTTCATATGTGTTTCACAAATGAGACAATCTGAGCCTGGCTTAGAGATAGTCTGACTAATGACTCGATTGTATCCGATGGCAGGTGTCGTTATTTATTCTGTTTGTACACTAAAGCAATTCCTCAGGGATTTACAGTGAACATACATAAGGGGATGACATCGTTATATTTGGCCATGAATTTTCGTCAATGCTTTTGAAACCAGTGATAGTTGAGTCCCAAACTGCAAGTCAATGGCACGTCCATATGTGATACTTGGTGTACGCCCAACTTTGTACACAATGACAATGTATCCAGCCAGCTGGGATTTTTCAATGATGACTACGCATAGCTTTAACCTACTTCTTACCAACACCCCTTGAAATAAATTTCAAAGTATATGATTTCCTCTATTATGACATCACGGGACCCCAGCTCATTGACACTCCTAGGAGAGTGCCAGCAGCAGTGTTCTGTAATGGACATACGGAAGCGCCTTAGTAGACTGAGATAATATCACAAATGTAAACTGTGTGTTGTGCGGTGAACTTTGAATTAGTTCCCCGAAGGAAACCGTTATTTTTGTGGACATCTCAGAGATAGGAAAGCTTGGCGCTGTACAGAGAGACTAATTATCTCCACCTAAACTCTGTATCAATGGCAGGTAGGTAGCAACACGTGACCTTTACCATACACCAAAAAGAAATGGAATAATACATAGGCTATTTTTTTTTTTCTGTTTTACTTACTGTTTTTTTTGTATTATGGGGTACAGAACAGGTTAATATGACTCCTATCAATGGGATGGGAGAAAGAAGACAGATGGGGGGGGGGTGGGAGGTAAGGGAGAGGGGAGCGGACGCGTAACACACGACCCAGGGGTTAGGTACCTGGCTTTATTGGATAATAGTTTGTTTATAAATGTCAAAACTGATTTATTATCGATCACTACCACACCAATTGTTTTATTGATGTTAACTTATTTATACTGGCCGTAATTCAAAATCCTTAATGATTTTAACATAAATGTATGAAAAGAACACATTGTATGTCATAATGTCACACACAAGTCGTTTACTATGTTCATACCCGTTCCGACAGCGGCAAACGTCTATGGTCTATGGATAGTAAAAAAAAGACACAGGATAAACATTCAGTGATAGATGTTATGTATAAGGAATGTTTTTCGTGCCCTAAGTTTAGGTCATAGAACTATTGGACATTCTACACTCTGGGGGGTATTATCGGTCGACTACTTCAGCACATATCCTGTTAAAATTAGGATCTACAGGCCCACAGTGTTTTTCTAACCAAAGCTGGTTCCTAGGAACCCTGGGTTCACCTGGGCATCCCTACTTATTGGTTAGCTGTAATTTGTTCAGGTCATTTTAAAAATGTACTTAATACAGAGAATTACAGACAATGCATCTATATCTTCCGAACACGCTATTAGGGGTCAGTTGGGGTGTCCTTACACTGCACTTTTTCTCAGACAACTAGTCCAGAGGTTGGGGTTCCTTCCGCATCTGATCCACAATACGCCAAATAGAGAGGGTTCGGGTGCCTTACAATGTATCTGATCTCTGGCGCCACTTATTAAGTAGGGTTCGGGTGCTCTACAATGGATCTGAATCTCCGACGCGCTATTAGAGAGGTGGTTGGGGTTCGCTTACAATGTAGTTGATCTCAGAAGGCTTTGATGAGGGTTGGGGTTTTTGTTTCTCACACCTTCATTCTGATCTAGAGCCGCGTATTAGATAGGGTTTGGGGTTTATTACAATGCATTCTCAATCTTAGACTCGCTGTAGAAGGGGGTTGGGGGTCCCTCAGAATTTCACACATTTAGGGTTCCTTAACCAAAAAAAGGGATGGAAACCACTACTCTACAGCTAATACAAACGGCCCCAAAAAGGACAAAAGCCACCAAAACGAGGCAGAAAGCTGCCACTTGATTACAATATAGTGACCGGAGTGCTACTCAGTTACCTCATATACCAGACATGTCTCGAATCCACACCATACCAGAAAACCCACACCAGACAAGCACGGTTTCACCCGTCTTATCTGGCTTAATCTTACCCTGGCTGTGCTTAGCTGTGACATGTCAGCAATAACTTAAGCCTATTAGGAACCATGTTTATAAATAGGTTTTGGAAGACAAAAGGTGAACACATGATGTTGCCCAATTTGAGTCATTTCCCAGCTATCCCTGCTGCAGTGGAACTAGTGCTGTGTGCCCTTCGGAGGTGATAGATGGTGACCGTTGGCGTTGTTTGCAAAAGACCCGCTGCTGATGTCTAAGACATGCAATGAGCATACAGGATATTCCATTTGATACAATATATATCATATAATATAGTATATATATCCATATATCAATTATTATATATATATATATATATATAATACCCCTATATATTGAGCTAAAAAATGTACGGGATGCTCTGGCTTGTTTCATAAATACTAGTTCAATGCTTATTGAATGGGATAGGCAATCATGGGCTTGACTCAAAAAGTATTAAATTTGAAGCTTCTGATCAGAAGTTAGTGGCTGTTACATTGGATAATCACAATACAGTTTTTTCCCACATCAAGCCATTTTCCCGTTTGTGCTTGCTATTCATAACAAAACAAAGACCCCCAAAAACTTATATTCAAAAAACCATGAACCAAAACCCAATAGTTTAAAGGCAAAATACAAAATACAACACAAGCCAATGAGCATCTCTATGTATTCATATGTTTGATATACAATAATATCTTTAGCATCTTCCTCTTAAAGCCTGTTTTTCAGGCCCGTTCAATTTTACACTTTCTTACTTTCCTTACAGATCAGGTTTTAAATTTCCTCTGCTTTGTGACCCTCCACCGGCTGCACATGGCTCCTGCAGTCCACCACTCTACCCTTGCATGGTAGCCACACAGCCTCCCCCCAGTAGGTGCGAGGAATAACGAAATTCTCAGCGCTGGGGCCAGGCATGATTTTTGCAACAGGGGTCTGCAGGAACCCAATGTATCTCAGCAATCTTCACAGGCAACACGCGTATTACACCTGTGGTATGGCACATGCAACGGAGGACTTCTACCACCCCTGCTCCAGGAGGAGGACAGTCTTTTTCCGGACCACGACTGAATCCTCAGCGGAGATCTTCAGAGGTGAAGGCCCCCTCACATATTGCTCAGAAGGTTCCACTGGTAAGGACTGAAGTCCCCACATCTCACCAACAACTGACTAGCACCAAATATTTGCAACCAGCATCTACATGTGTGACCATTCTTAACAGAGAGCAGTCTGGAGGTCCCCAGTATCTTCAAGAAGTGGTGAGGGGCAACATTCCAATCACTCAGCAGTCTACAGATATTATGTCAGGAGCTGTAAAAACTATGAAACATACAACAGCCCCTTCAAATCTTGGTATAAAGGTGTCGTCTTTACATCCAGTTGGGAAGGCAACCAGCTCTTCCCATTTCTTGGGTAATAACGTGCTGAGTTCATTGAAGACTGAGTGTCTGTCAAAGTCTGAGGGGGTACCAAAGTGCTCCACAGTGGAAACAAAAAAGAAAAAGATCCTTTCTTCAGCTGCAAAGGATCAAGTCCCTCAAACTGCGCTGCAAAAGAAGGTAAAACCAATGTCAAAGCCAGTAAATCATTCTTCTGCTCCTATACCAGGGAAGTCACCCCATGGCCCACAATCTGATGACCAGGCTGTTCTGTTAAAAAAGATGAAACGTGTTTGTCTCTCAGGTGCCCACATTTCCAATAAGGTATCTGAAAAGATGCTGCAAAGCCATGAAGGTTCAATGGATGCAAAGACACCTGCTGTTACTCAAATGATTAACTCTGTGCAAGTATTTCACCCATTGGGTACAAAAGCCAGTCCCACAGGTCCAGGGGCACCCGCAGGATCCATTACACTTGGAAATAAGCTTGGACCAATGCAAGGAAGCCAAAGCCAGAATTCTGCTTCTCATGTTCCGTGGTCTCATACTGATGTGATTATTAGGTGCATTTCCAAGAAACAGGGCAATATTTCTGGAATTGAAAGAGTCGACATTAATGCCAGGCCTAGGCTATGTACATTTAAAGAAAGTGAGGAACAACGTGGAGAAAACAAAGCTTCAGTTATAGAGAATCCCAAACACTTCCCAGTGAAATCCATAGATCAGAAAGCTGCAGTGACATGCATTAAAAAGGTCAGCCAAACCACTATCCCCATTCCAGCTCCTGGCATTAAAACCAGTGAAATCAAACAACGTGGGGAAAACAAAGCTTCAGTTATAGAGAAACCCAAACACTGCCCAGTGAAATCCATAAAACAGAAAGCTGCAGTAAGATTCATTAAAAAGGTCAGCCAAACCACTATCCCCATTCCAGCTCCTGGCATTAAAACCAGTGAAATCAAACAACGTGGGGAAAACAAAGCTTCAGTTACAGAGAATCCCAAACACTTCCCAGTGAAATCCATAGAACAGAAAGCTCCAGTGACATGCATTGAAAAGGTCAGCCAAACCACTATCCCCTTTCTATCTCCTTTCAACATGGTGCACCAGCTTTATAACCTGCAGTATCCTACCAATGTACCCAGTAGAGTGGACAACTCCACTCCATCCTTCTGTCAACAGCCTCTCCAAGATCTTGGGGTCTCCATACCTATTCCACCAGAACAGAGAGAGGAGAGAGAGGCTATGAAAAGGAAAGCACAACTGGAGAGGGAGGAAGCCTGTCAACATACCTCCAAGGGGAGGCTACAGTGCTTTGTTCAGAGGCAGGAGGATCATGACATCTCTAAAAGTTATGGATACCCACCGTACAAACTTCATTCCCGCATGAGCTACTTAAGCCCTAAAAACCGCCCCAAAAAAACAACAACAAAAACAACACCAAAAAAAAACACTGACTAATCTAACTGATGCCAAGCTCTGTGAATATCTGTAAATAAGATTTATATTTATAAGTCAGTTTGTAACATATTTCACCAAGAATATATTTAAAACTCTTCAATAAAATGTATCTATTTTTAATTGAACTCTTTATTTACTAAAGAAATTATTTACAAATGAATGAGTCCAAGGGTTATTGAAATTCTGCAAATTAACTTTTGATTACCCTCTTGGCAAACATCAGGCAACCACTCTAACATGTTTCGTCCAGGCTATGGACTTTTTCAAAGAGTGCTGATAGTGTATGGCAGCCAAATAGATATAGGGAGTGGTGAGTGTATGCCACCAATAGAAACAGGGAACGTATTTAAACCTCACCTGTGGTAGATTAATCATTAAAGTGGATAACTATCTCCCCAACAATCCCCTAGCAATGGCTGCACAACAAGGTATTTACAACATACACATGAAAAATCTTAAAAACAGAACATATAATGGATAAATTTAAAAACACAACTACTGATGTTTTAAGTTACCAGCATCATTATTATTATATAAAGCTATATCAATTAATGGAAGTATACAGATGTATAACAAAGGATTTCATATATCTAGTACTTATAAAATCTTTTTTGTACTTATAAAGCATTTTCAGTATCAAGATTCACTTTAAAGGGATATAAACATTTTATCAATTTATTCACATAATTCATATCCATGAATACAGTGGCAACCGCATGACAGACAGTAACTTAATATGTCACCTCCCAGATCACAATGTAATTGGGTGAACACTGTGAACCCACCCCAAAACTTAGCCATTACCCCATCAGGAAGTGTTTCAGTTCCCACTCCTGATTGATGCCGGCCGGATGGAGTGTGTTCAGAGTGTACACCCAATACATTTCCTGTTTATTTAATACCCCCTCTCTATGGCCTACTCTAGCGTTACAAGGGATAGTTACAAGTAGGTAGAACATACAGAGACAGTAGGAGGGCGTTCTGGTAAGTGCGTCTGCAAGGGGCCAAGCTTTATGTATGCGGTGTATAGTATCAGCCACGGAGCTACTCACATGCTTCTTTAAGCAGATGTGTGATAATGAGGGTCTTAAAGGTGGATAGAGAGGGTGCTAGTCGGGTATTGAGGGGAAGGGCATTCCAGAGGTGAGGTGCAGTCAGTGAGAAAGGTTTAAGGCGAGAGAGGGTTTTAGATACAAAGGGGGAGAGAGAAGACATCCTTGGGCGGATCGCAAGAGTCGGGGTGGTGCATAGCGAGAAATTAGAGCTGAGCTGTAAGGAGGGGCAGAAGAGTGTAAAGCTTTAAAAGTGAGGCGGAGAGGATGCGCATGCGCGACGGGTTGGAGATGGCGGTGTAAACTCACAGCTCCACCAACCGTCGGCAGATTAATGTAAATAAAGTGACTTCACACCAAACTCAGAGGTTTAAAAATACTCCCTAAAGACCCCAGATACCCCACGGAACTTAAAGCAACACCGGAGGAGGCATGGCGGCAACACGACAGAAGGCCCGGCGCAAAACAGATGTGCGCTCGTATTTCACGGGCTCGGGCAAGGCCGGGGTCTGCGGAGCACTCTGCAGTTTCTGACTCTGACTCAGCCCAAGAGGCTGAGGGAGCATCCGCGGGCCAATCAAGGATAATTAAAAAGGAAATAGCGAGGCTCCTAACGGACCTAAAGACCTTTTATAGAGGGGAGGTGGAGGGGCTCAGGAGGGACATCCTTCAAATAGGTACCCGCACAAGTGAGCTGGAGGACCGCATGGAGGACAGCTCCAGGTGTCATCACGAGACTAGCACACGGCTGGGGGCTCTAGAGTCGAGGATCGCAGAGCTGGAGGCCCGGCAGGGAGACTGCGAAAACAGGGACCGGCGCAACAACCTGCGCGTCCGGGGGATCCCTGAGGAGATTCTGGACCTGGAGGCCCTGCTGAGCCGGTGGATGACGTCCATTCTGCCGGGTAAAACCGAAGCTGAACTATCGAGGAGGAAGTGTGCAGGATAACGAGGGCTACCCCACACATTACCTTTGAGGGGATCACCCTAGCCGTTTTTCAAGATATATCCCCCCTCACTCTCGCCCGCAGAAGGGCGGTGCTGCACATCACCAAGGAGCTACGGGACAGAGACATAAGATACAGGTGGGCCTTCCCTTTTGCCCTGGTAGTGCTCAAAAACGGTCGTTCCCATGTACTGAAGCACCCCTCTGAAGGCATNNNAAGTGACTGAAGCACCCTTGAAAGGCATGACTTACGCTGAAGAAGCTGGGAATCACAGGGGCTACCGATGCTGCCCACCCAAGAGTCAGGAAGACAGGGCCCGCCAGTGCAGCGTCCTGAGTGACGTTGTCCTCCTCCCCGAGGGACAAAAGAAAGGATAGGCGGGTTGTGGCGATAAGAGCTCTTAAGCACCTAAGGAGCTGCAGTTGCGGCAATGTGCTGCCAAAGTTTGTTTTTATAAACTTATACTGGTTATGGTTCCTGTTGACGGCCAAGAGCCAACCACAGTTCGGATTGCTCTAGACTTTTTCAGAAGCTACGGCCGGCGGGGTTATGGATACCCCACGACAGTAAAACTGAATTCAGGCCCCTAAAAGGCCGTTCTAGGCTTACCCGGGGAAGAAGAGGCAGGATCCGCGAAAAACTAATGGCGCGGCATGTTTTCAGCGCGAAAGATGCTCCGCTGCCTTGGCCCGCCTTCGCTCCACCCTCTCCCTCGTGGCCACCTTCGAATGAGTTCCCCTCGCCCATCCTGATGACGTCACCCGGCTGGGTCGCGCGAGCGGCAGATGCTCATCCGAGATCGCGAGAGCAAGACGGAAGCCCGAAAGGCGCCTGGACCGAGTAGTGACGCGTACACTACTGCCGGCGTTGGTGCGCAAACTCCGCTGCCGGGGACGCGTATGGGGGCATAGGAGGGGGAGGGGGAGATTGCAGTGGCCCTCCACCCAGCAGGACATGGACTGTGGGAAAGACCCGAAACGCCAGCAGGAGTTCATTGCACATGTGATCCAGTCGGCACTGGCATATAGCAGTGGGTCGAGGGAGCAAGCTAGAAAGCGGCAGGTGTCACGGAGAGAATAAGGGTCCTAGGGACCGGGCCCAGAGAGCGGGATTGTTTGTTTAACAGAAGTTAGTTCGCTTAGGTGGGAGTTAAGGGGTTTTCGAAGTTTATTGAGGGTGGATGTGAGCCGAGTTTCACTTTATAAACAGGTTGTGGTGTGGGGGGGAGGTAGTAAAGATAATCATAGACTTTAGAGTTTGGTTACGTGGCAGGCGGCTGTAGCCGAGGTCAGGGAACAGCCACACGTGTAGTTTCAGGATAAATGAAAACGTCAGTGGCTTATTTCTCCACACACATACATTGGGTACACTGTCCCTTAAACAAATAAATCCAGCTCCACGTTGGGAAGAAAAAACTGGACTAACACACCAGACCTATCTAGCAGGCTGGCTGGCTAAACCATAACCAAACCTAAGAGGTCTTTTAAGCAGTCAAGAAACAAATGAAACAAATCATACTTTGGCTGCAGTAAGTCTTGTGCTGTATCCGTCTGGCTTAGCAGCACACATATCCATGTGCTCTGGACTGAGCGAGACAGCTACTGCTAGTAGCCAGGATCCTATCTACCTTGCTGCTCTCAGGTGTCGCTTACTTCCTGATTAGCTAGTTCCACCTGAGTTTAACCCTTATGAGTGCTGGATTGAAGCACTCAGACATATGTTCCCAGGCATAATTGATAGGGGTTGACTTTCCATCTGTCACATAACACTCCCTGTTTGTGTGTGGCTAGTGTCCCACCGGCTGAAGAGATCCTCCACTCATTCTCTTGACAAAAATCAGCATTTCCATGCGGTCCTTCAGTCTAGCTGAATATCAAAAGAGAAGGGTTGGAGGGTCCATATACCACACTGGTCAACCTTGGATTTGTGTCCTTCATGGTGTTGTTTTTAACCACTCAAGGGCGCATGGTCAGTGGACCAGGGTGAAGTGTACTTCTGGCGACATAAATGTCTCAAGCCTCAATTGCATTTTACAGGAGGCACTCTTCTCAATAACGAAAATACCTCACTTCCCTGGGAACAGCTTCCGGCTGAGAAACAGTATGTGGGTGTTTAACACCATCAAATTGCTGAGACAGTACTGCTCCCCAGTCCTACCTCGAGGCATCCGTCTGGATGATGAGGGCTCTTTAAAATCTGGGCTCCGAAGAGCGGGGCCCTCTGACATGCACTTTTTTAGCATGTCAAAGGCGACTTGGCACTGCCAAGACCATTTAACTTGGGTCGGGGCACTCTTTTTTGTCAGATCTGTTATGGGGGTGCAGATATTTCTGAAATGGGGATAAAACCGCCGGGATACACCTGCTAACCCCAAAAGGGCGCGGACCTGTGTCTTTGTCTGTGGGTGGGGACTTCCTTTATGGTGGCCACCTTGCTATGTGCCGACCTCCTCACTACACTACGACCTTGCCTTCCTCACCTCCACCGCTCCAGGCCCCTGCTAAACCAGACTTCTACCACGGTTTAAACCCCGGCGCTTGGTCGTCATCACCGCCTGAAAAATCCTTTCCGTTTTTGACCCCTATACCCATCCCCCTCCCTTCATGCCGCCCTCCTCCAACTATATCACGGGATATTCACTCTGCGTCACCCAATCTCCCTACCCGGGCTCAACCCAAATATATATATATCTCCACCCTCAACCCCCGTGCTGGGGAGCCCCCTAAAACACCCCCTATCCGATGTCCCCAGACACACCACCATCCTCCCCACCACTCCTCCGTTCCTTCCCCCTTCTCTGTACTGGATCGGCCATTGCCGATCTAAGTTACTCAGGCCCCGGATCCACCTCTACCTTCGACAACCCCGTTAGCCTCCCAGTTCTATCACTACTACTCCCACCCCCTCCCCTGCTTTCCATTCGCCTTTTTGTGCCTCGCTTACTCCCCTTACTGCCAGTCTATCTCCGACAGTCAATCTGCAACTTCACCACCGGATCGACTCTCGGCCCTCTCCACTCCTCTCCCCACCGTTTCCCGGCCCCGCCCCCCTTCCCTACTCACCTTCCCCACGACCAAACGTTTAGTAAGCCCCGGCCTGTTCTGCCCTTACCCTACCCCTACTCGTCACTCCTCACTTTACCCCAACCCGCCCACTTCCAAAACCCCCCCACAGTGTCGGCATGCCCCCCATCTCTTCCCTCCCCTTCCTCTGCATGTTCCTACCACACCATCCCGCCGCCATCACCCATTTGTCGCCCTTACCTGCCCCTCACTCTTCTACCCAGCCCCACAACCCTCCTCATCTCATAGCCCCCTCCCAACTCCTCACACTCTCCCTCTCATCCTTCCCGGGGGGGAGTCTCCCGTGGCCCACACATTCCTACCAACCTCTCCCCCCCCCAACCTTACACAGCCTCCGCAACGCGCGGCTTCCGTCGGAGCAGCATTCCTCCAACTACCGTTACCATCAAACCCTTAAAGCGGTCTCCGCCCAAATAGAAAGTACAGCGATCAAACGCCGCACCTCGTCCTAAGCTCCTTACCAATCGAACTCATCCTTTCCTACACATCACAGTTCCTAGCCTAATCGCCTCTCTAATATATTCATCCTACCTCATCCTCCCCGTCCTACTACCTTTCTCATACCCCTCCTCTGTCTCATCCACATCCCCACACACCCATCTTCCCCCACACCCGCTCGCCCCCCCTCACGTCGCGTCTTTTCCATCCCCAACCCATCAACCTCGTTTATCTACTTAATACCTCCTATCACGTAACCTCTTCTGACGTTGCCGGTGGCTAGTGGCCTTACTATCCCTACCCCCAACGGATAGCCCAAGTACTTTGTAGGGATCTACCCAGGCACTTTTTTGATTTGCAGTGAAGCCCTGCTTCTTAAGGAATTAGGAATGCCCTTAACCTTTTTATATGAGGACTGCCAGTTGTCTGCCTATAGATGACAATGTCATCCAAGTAGGCCGCGGCATATGCCCTATCGCGGGGTCGTAGCAGTACTGCCAATTAACCTTGGAACGTGCGCGTGTAGCCCCATTGTAACCCAAACCGAGAGTCAGGGTGGCGAAGGCAGTTTTGCATTTGGATTCTTCCGCTAGAGGTATTGCCAATATTCCTTTCGTGAGATCTATTTTTTGGGTGGAGAATAGCTACTGCTTTACCAAGGAGTCAAGCACATTCAATCCACCTAGGCATGGGTATGCATCAATTGGATACAGCATTTACCTTTCGCAGATCCATGCAAAACCTCACCTTCCTATCTGGTTAGAGCGACCAAACACTGATAGGGCCCTACACGTTCGCTGTGGGGACTCCTCGATCACGCCCAATTCCAACATGTGTTATATCTACTCTCTACCAGTCTTTCGGCCCTTCTGGCCAATTCTTAGGGATGGCGACCGTACTTTACGCGCCAGGAGGTCTGATCTCAATCACTATGGGAGACTAAATCAAGTTGCGCCCTGGGCCAGCAACAAAAAACATACTGGGAACTGGTCACATAACATATAGTAGTACTGACCTTGTTCCGGTTTTGTTAACTGCCCCCCATTGCAGAAACCGATGCGCTATGTACTTACTACCTTTGCGAAGCGTGGTGGACCCACATCCGTCTCTACCTTCGAGGGTGAATTATGAAGAGATTTATAGTTTTCCAGGCGTTTCAGGATGTCACGTTGGTAGATTTGTTAACCATTCCTGGACCGCTGGTCTGAGAGGACTATAGTTCACCTCCCGGTGCCGAGCAGATAATTGGAAAGGACCCTGCCCCCTTAGCAAGGAGTAGTTTACTCTCTGATGTCTCGCTGGTAGACATAGTAGCATCACTTGGTCCCACATGTTGGAAGGCCCTCAAGGAGAATTGGTCCGTTAATGTACTGCCTCTCCTTTGACGATTCTTTGGCAGATTGTGAGGTTTTCCCTGCAAACGCGACCTATAAGTACTAGCGGTTTTTCTACAGGTCTATGACATACTGAAGATGTATTCTTGGGCGGGGAGGGCTCGCTCCAGGATTCCTTACAGAGGTCGAGAATAACCCGAGGTTTGGGCGTCCATATAGGACGCTCAAACGGGGAGAAGCCTGTGGAATGATTGGGGACTTCTCCGTACAGCAAACAACAGAGACTCTAGAAAGGGAAGAAGTCATCACAAGCCGCTATGTCATTGTCCAAAACTTCCTTAAGGCATTGTTTTGTTTTTTTTCCAAAATAGTTTATTAGGGCATTGATAAAACCATGAATGTACAAGTTCTCAATATTGCCTAATACTTAAACATTTTATTTTTTATGGGGTAAAGAAGGGCAAACCTTGGTTGTCCTGAAGAGGGTCTCTTAAGAGTGAGGAAGAGAGGAGGGGGAGAGGGTGGCGGGGGGGGGTTGCGGAGTTCACATCCCGGCGGGCGTCCTAAATCTGTGGCACCTTGGACCAGTGAGCTGGCAAAAGGGTTCCGGGGAGGAGGGGAGTCTGGTTTCCTAATAGGCCTTACATGTTGAGGTAGCACAGGGTTTCCCATACTCGTCCCGTCGAACATGCGATAAGCTTTTGCTTTGAGCATGGCCGTCAACTTTTCCATTATCATCACTTCATTGCTCCTTTTTAATGCGGAATTTTTGGATGGTGTTGTTTGGCTCTCCAGGGATGCCGCATCGTCGATCTACCCCCGGCGTCAAGTTAAAATATGGAGATAAAATTTCCCAGGTTGTCCGGAAATACCTGGGTATTGCCTTGCAAGTAGGGAAGGTTGCGGTTCTATAGGCAGAGTTCTAGGTTGTGACCTCTTTATCAAAATTTTTTTTGTGGGGGAAACCCTTGGTCCAGTAATTACAATTCCGCGACAGGTCCACCAGATGTGGCCATGTTCCCCCTCTATGACCGAGTCTCTCCAACATAAATCCTGAACGCCAAGGCGGGTAGATCTGGTTCAACCTCGCTGCGGGTGATGCGTAAACAGTGGAAGGAATTTTAGATATATATTATCCTTTGTTATGGTGAATACGGACGTTCCTGCGGAGGCGTCGCCTTACCTTGCCAAATTCCTCCAAAATCTCCTTTTATTGTGATATTCAGGTGCCGCCCATTTGAGGAATGTAATCATGATCTGGTCGGTGCTGTGATTTGTCTAGAATGGAATATATATCGGACGATTAATCCCCTTTGATATGTGTTCGCTTGGACAATGGCAGTTTGAATTTGCTTAAGGGAGGGGAAAATACGGGGTTGACACACCTTGGCCGTCTAGCTGCCACTTCCAAAATGACGGATTTGTTAGTGTATTTGAATGTGTGCCAGTTCCTTAATTTTAATTTGGCTTTAACTTCTTGGTAGCTCAGAGCGGTTGCAGGACTCAGAAGGTCGCGATCGTCCCGGATCCCCCTTTCTTTTAGACGGGATCGTAGTAGCTTAGAACCGCATCTCCGGAGGGAAATTTTGGGTTATTGGTTAGGGGCGTGAGTTGTGGGTTAGCTGAGACACCAGCAACGAATCTGATCTTGGTTTTGACTCATATCTTCCCATGTAAACATTGGACGCTGTGTAGTTTTAGGTTGGGCGTCTGTTATCTCCTTATCTAAGCTCCAAGGATGCCTGCAGAGAAGGCCATTCTGGCATATTTAGCTTCAATATCATCCAGCAATGTTTGGCTGGGTCGGCATCCACATAAACAGTTGTTTCAATTGTGCTGCTATGTAATATTAATATATCGGGACGGCCCATACCTCCCCTTCACTCTGGTGCCAACGAGGACCGCATCTTGCTGACTACCTGGGCCTTTTTGCCCCCAATGAACTTAACATTTGTTTTTGTATGCTCTTTAGATCAGCGCCCAGCACATGGACCGGGAGTGTCTGAAAAGTAGTATAAAAGTCTAGGGAGATATTCATCTAACGGAGATATTCCCCATCCATGAATCTTACCTTGCCCTGGTTCCATCTTTCTTAATTGTACCCACAAGTGCTGGTGTTATCTTGGTAAGACTCTGTAGTGTCTTGATATATCTTACCACCCCCAAATTATTTAAGGACATGCAGGACCACCACCGGTAATTGAAATTTGTTTAAGTAATTTCACTTCCTCGTCTGGTAGGCTGATATTTAAGGCCTCCATATTTCCATGTTTATTTTGTACCCAGACACTTTACCAAAATCCGTAGTTCCTCTTGAAGGTTCGAAGAGAAGTTTGGGGTCTGGTCAGGTCGAATGATATCTCGGCGAATAGGGATATTTTAAAATTTGTTCACCTATCTCGACACCCTGTATATTATATTGTTTCGAATTTTGGTCGCAAGTGTTTGACAATCGTCTGAGGGCGAAAGAAGAGGGATAAGGGGCACCCTGCACTTGTGCCATTTTTGATTTGAAATCTCTCGCCCTTCACAAACCTGGGAGTAAATAAATAACCGCGGCGTGAAGGTTCTGGTAGAAGGCCCGACGTCCTTCCAGGACTTATCGTTGGAAGCCAAATTTTTCCAAGTGCCTTGTCTAGAATAACCCAGTCATCCTACGAATGCACTTCATTCTGATTCTAGGTCAGTATCCATCGTTCTTGTTTTGACATATGGGCATGGTTCAAAGTTATTTATTTTTTTTCGCGTTATTGTCCCTTTGGCGTCTGAGACGAAATCCAACTGGTCTGAGTGATAATTCTGGGTAATTATGGGTTTACCGCCTATATCCAGTATTTTATGTACTGTTTTTAAATCGTTTATTCAGAAGAATATGGCCTATAACTTTCCACAATTGGGTTGGGGTTCCTTCCCTTCCTTGTGGATTCATTGCTAAGTTTAGGCTGAGGGACAAGAGTTTGGTATTGGGGCCCCTCCATGAAGGAGTTAAGAGGTTTAGGAGAGGAGGTGTCAGTTATGTGTAGGACTTCTTATTCGGAGGAATTTGTATAGCTCAGGTCCGGCGCTTTGGAGGAATGTGGACGCTTATTACGGCCGCGAAGCTTCCACTGTTATTGTATCCGGTTGAGCCTTTCGTTTCTCCTCCTCTGTCAGGGGGGAGTTACAGTCGGCAAGTGGTCATTTGTTATTGATTGTTTACTCTGCGGTTAACTTGAATACGGAGTGTGGATCTCAGATTTTAATTTGGTGTAGAATTTGTAAATTCCTCCGCTATTTTTTTTCTCATTATAGACTAATCTCACCAGACATTCTTGATGCTGAATCTGTTGATCTTTTTGTTCTTGCCTCTTAACCTGCTAGCAAGAAGCTATCGGCTTTGTTTCCCTTTGTCGTAAACTTCGGCGCCGTCCATTTTAAAGCTTTTTTCTACATTCGATTGTCTATCTCTTAGTTTAAACTCTGGCACTGTCAGTAATTTGTAAATTTCCGGGACGGGTTTTTGTTTAGTGTTGCGTTCTAGTTGTATTAATTTTGTCAGTAGCTCTTGGTTAGTTTACTTTGGCTTTCTTCCTATTGATGCTATTGAATAAGGTGGCCCCTGATAGCCGCTTTGTGGACTTCCCCAGGGTAGCTGGGGAGTCCACCGAGCTCAGATTTAGTCTGAATAATTCTTTCGGGCTCTTTGTCCTCCTTTTTTCTATCTCCCTTATTGTTAAGGAAAGTAGTCGTTTTAGAGTCTCCAATTATATGTGAATTGTTTTTACAAATGGGGCCGTGAGACTGAGTGAAGACATCGGGGGCGTGATGAGGACCATGTGATGGGGCCAGTATCTGTGTGGTTGTTGCTCTTCTAGAACATTCCTGGTAGCAAGGAAACAGTCAATCGGATATAGGTCTGGTGAGGGGCCGAGAAAAATGTATAATCTCTTTGTCCCTGATGTTGTGTGCTCTCCAAATTCTACTAGAACAATTCCTTTAAATGCCCTACAGCTTTTCCCCATCTTATTGCTTGGGGCGGATGGACCGTCCGGTGTGGGTTGATTTGTCCATCTACTGGGTTTTAGAAACCATGTTTAAAATCTCCTCCTAGATCAGGTAGGATAAAATATTCCGGATCAATCTCCTCTAGGAACTGTTTGCGAGGAAGATCGCTGATTCTCCCCCCCCCAATTAAGGGGCATAGAGGTTTTTTTTGATCAGGCGATCGCGGATCCCGACGAGAGCCAACACACAAAATCTACCTCTGGGTCCTTGTGACTTTTGTTAATTGACGGGTGGTTGCCTTGCCCCTGTCAAAATGGCCACTCCCCGTTTTTGCTAACTGAATGTTGAGTAGTAACTCATAGGGGTAAGCATTTGGAAATGTTGGTGTGGCTCTGCGCCGTCAAGTGTGTCCTCCTGGGAAAGGACACTATCACCATTGAGCCTTTTTATTCTTGAAGGGCTACTATCTTCTTTTCCATTATTCTGTAGTCCCTTTACATTAGAGACAACTAGTTTAATTGGTCTTTGCTTAGCCATTATCCCTCCTTTGTCTCTGTGGGTTTTTTTTTTTTTTTTTTTTTTTTCCCCCTCGGTAAGGATCAGTGGGGACTGGTGTTATTTAAATGTTAATCTCGTCTTTATGGCTTTAGTTGACCGGGTGTGGGGGGGGGGATGAGGGTGGGAGGGGGCCTGCTGGGAAAGTATCAGCAGGTGGGTACATAAGAGATGAAAGTAGACCTTGTTTGGTCTTAATAGAAACAAGACGACCTAACGGGTAGTCGGGTTGCGCGGTAAAAAACCCTTGGGGGGTGGTCGGTGACGGCAAACCGTCCGAAGTTGGGCAGCGGTAGAGACACCTATAGTTCAATATTTTTACCCGCTTTTCCCCTACATTTCTCGGTGAAGAGAGTGGGGTGGACAGGGTGTGGAGCTTATAACTTTGAGGGATGGAGTGGATGGTATGTAGGTTTGGGGGTGTGGTAGGGGATGCGGGCTGGGAGAAGAATAGTCGCAGGGTTGGGGACGGATATATCTTGGCCTTATACTGTGATTTTCCTTAGCCATAAATTGTAACCCCTTATGTCGAGTTGTGTCTTGTTAATGTGGGGTGTGGCCTACTTGCGGGGTGTTACTTTATTCCCAATGGTCCATCCTGAGTGGATGTAGCTATGCCTTGGTCGGTTATGAGTTGGCCCCTGGATAGTTCTGGAACTGGGTGGGGGGGTAGAGGGGGGGGGGGGGGTGGGTAGGAGGAGGTAAAGGGTAGGAGAGGGAAGGATCGAGAGGAAGAAGGTGTTCTTGTAGACAATTACATTGGGAGTGAGATCCGATTTATACAATTGCTTGATTTACTTATTACCTTTACTGAAGAGCCAGTCCACTTTATGGTTTCGTGCATTTCCTTTGTCGTGTATCAGAGAGAGGTAGCAGTAGTGCTCGAACTCTTCAGCATTATTATATACTTCTTACGATTGTAGCATAAACCAGGAATCTTAAGATCTAGTGTCAGTGCCTCTTTCCGGGGAGTCCTTGTCATTCTGATTAGGAAGGGAGGGCTAGGATGGGGAGGGGGTTGGTAGGGGGGGGGGGAGAGGGAGGGGGAGAGGGAGGGGGGGGGGGGGGGGAGAGGGAGTGGGTGATGGGGGGTAGGGGGATGGTGGGGCGGGAGGGAGGAGGGGAGGGGAACAGGGGGGCCAGGGGGTCGGGAGCGGGAGCAGGGGGGGGGAGGGGGAGGCAGGGCGGGGGGAGGGGGGGGGGAGCACCGAGAAGGGGGTGGGGAGGGGGGGGAGGGGGGAAGCAGGGGGTGGGGGGGGGCGGGGAGGGGGCGGGGTTAGGGAAGTGGGTAGGGAGGAGGGGGGCAAGGGGAGTACACGTTACATGGCTATTTGTCTAAAACATACTTCTACATGTTGTGATATTACAGTGGTATTAGAGTACCAAAAATGACAACATTTCCCTCAACGCGCTATAGAGTTCGTATTGTGTGACCCTGTTCATTTGGCATTTAGCAGTACATTCCATGTATTTACTATTATCTCCTATCCCTGTCGGGTTATTTCTAACTTTTGATAAGGGGGGTACACATATATATATAATTCCCCCCCCCCCCTCCTCTAGGTCTAAAATCTTTATTCACTTTGGGAAAGGAATGGTAAGGGGGAGGGGGAAACTGGAGGGGACGGGGACGTGGGAGAGAGTAAGGGGGGAGGAGGAAGGGGGAGGGGGATTGAGGGGTGGAATAGGGATTGGTGGTGGAATAGGGATGGGGTGGGAATAGGGGGTGGGGGGGGGTGGGAATAGGGTGGGGGGGAGGGAGGGAACAGGGGGGGGGGAAACCTATCTATGAACCTTTATGCAAGGTGTACTCCTCATGCGGGAAAGCGTCTGTACATCAATGTGCTACATGGTATGGCCCTTGATTGACTTTCAGAAAATCAGTACACATATTAGCTATTGTTTCAGTTGGCAAGATACACTTTTGATCAGGGGGGGGAGTTTCTCTTAGGTTTTAACAATCTTGTATATCGTTGGGGGGGAGGGGTTAGAGGAGGGGACGGGGACGGGGGGCGCCTGAGGAGACGGGGGGAGGAAGGGGGGGGGCGGAGGCCCTGGTAAGGGGGGGGAGTGGGGGGTGGGGTGGTAGGCGTAGGGGGGGGGAAGGCATGGGGGGGATTGAGGAGGAGTAAATACATAACTTCTAAGCTCTGGTGAATAGTTTTTTATTACATTCTTCCTGTTTTGTCAGGTGGTACCATAGCCATTCTTTTTCAGTTGAAGCGTTCCTGCTTTGGGGGCTTCAGACAGTGAGCCTCTAGGCGAATTTCTTTTTTTTTTTTTTTTTTTAGGGAATATGAGTTAAGGCAGGGGAGAAGGGTAGGGGGTGTGGGGGTTGAGGAAGGGTTAGGGGTGTGGGGGTTATTAGCGGGAGGGTGCGGGGGAAGCTGCAAGAGGCTTCTCGTAAGCTATATATATAGCGATGTTAACCGGGGCTATGTGGGGGTAAGGGAGGGGGGAAATGCGGGATGGGTAGTTCTAACGGGGAATTGATTTATCAAGTAACTTTTACACAACTGCGAAACAATAATAACTACATTTCTATATTGCATGCCTATCAAACTTTAAGTAGGATTACCAACTGATTGGACCTCAGGTTTTAAAATAGATGGTTACAGACCCGTTCAGCAGATGGGCAATCCACGTTCTGAGGTCCTCTGAGGTTTAGAGTTCGGGGGCGTAGTCTTTCCCACCGGCAGGGGGACTGCGTCGTCATCCGTGTCGCAGGTTGCGAGGCTGGTCTGTGACCGGTTCCCTGCATTAAGGAAGATAAAAAGCGGTGGGCCAACACGGCTCCCTCTCCCTTTCCACTCCGGGGAGAAACGGAATGTACGCCGGTCGCGGTCGGGAAGAGATGAATCTCGCGAGGCTCTGGTGATCACTTGTGTTGCGTGTCTGCGTGCGGTCGTCGGTCGGTCACCGTCTGCGTTGCGGTTGACTAGGGTGGTACCTCGGGCTTTTTTTGCCCCTTTGTCACAGGGGGGATGGTCTTCGGGTGGCTGGAAAAAGCGGAGTGTCGGATGCCTCATCGGCTTCGCGCGAGGTGCAGCTTCCACAGAGGCACTCTTCATGTTCGTTGGTGCGTCTGTCCCGCGAGTCTTACCGATGCTCGGGACCGGGGGATCATCAGGTTCATCGGTTCGGGGCCCTTTCGGTTGGCGTTCTTTATTTTCACAGGAGGCAGGGGGGTGGTTAATCCAAGGGCTTGGACCACGTGGGGTAGTGCGGGGGGATCCCTGAGGAGATTCTGGACCCGGAGGCCCTGCTGAGCCGGTGGATGACGTCCATTCTGCCGGGTAAAACCGAAGCTGAACTATCGATGGACCGCTGCCACAGGGCCCTGCGGTCACGGCCCCTGCCTACGAACCCCGCCCCCCCGCGATATCATCCTCCGGCTGCACCATTTTAAAATCAAGGAGGAAGTGTGCAGGATCACGAGGGCTACCACACACATTACCTTTGAGGGGATCACCCTAGCCGTTTTTCAAGATATATCCCCCCTCACTCTCGCCCGCAGAAGGGCGGTGCTGCACATCACCAAGGAGCTACGGGACAGAGACATAAGATACAGGTGGGCCTTCCCTTTTGCCCTGGTAGTGCTCAAAAACGGTCGTTCCCATGTACTGAAGCACCCCTCTGAAGGCATTACCTTCCTGAAGAAGCTGAGAATCAAGGTGGCTACCGATGCTGCCCACCCAGAGAGTCAGGAGACAGGCCCGCCAAGTGCAGCGTCCTGAGTGACGGTGTCCTCCTCCCCGAGGGACAAAAGAAAGGATAAGGCGGGTGGCGGCGATAAGAGCTCTTAAGCACCTAAGGAGCTGCAGTTGCGGCAATGTGCTGCCAAAGTTGTTTTATAAACTTATACTGGTTTTGTTCCTGTTACGGCCAAGAGCCAACCCACAGTTCGGATTGCTCTAGACTTTTTCAGAAGCTACAGGCCGGCGGGGGTTATGGATACCCCACGAGCAGTAAAACTGAATTCAGGCCCCTAAAATGGGCGTTCTAGGCTTACCTGGGGAAGAAGAGGCAGGATCGGCGCGAGAAACTTCATGGTGGCATTGTTTTCAGCGCGAAAGACTGCTCCGCTGTCATGGCCCGCCTTCGGCTCCACCCTCTCCCTCCGATGGCCAGCCTTCGAATGAGTTCCCCTCGCCCATCCTGATGACGTCACCCGGCTGGGTCGCGC
>WSYH01001199.1:30136-64815 GCA_036426205.1 Ascaphus truei
GCATTGTTTTCAGCGCGAAAGACTGCTCCGCTGCCTTGGCCCGCCTTCGGCTCCACCCTCTCCCTCCGATGGCCAGCCTTCGAATGAGTTCCCCTCGTCCATCCTGATGACGTCACCCGGCTGGGTCGCGCGAGGCCAGGATGCTCATCCGAGATCGCGAGAGCAAAGACGGAAGCCCGAGAGGCGCCCTGGACCGGTAGTGACGCGGTACCCTCCGGCGGTGGTGCGCAAACTCCGCTGCCGGGGAGACGCGTATGGGGGCATAGGAGGGGAGGGGGAGATTGCAGTGGCCCCTCCACCCAGCAGGACATGGACTGTGGGAGGAAAGACCCGAAACGCCAGCAGGAGTTCATTGCACATGTGATCCAGTCGGCCACTGGCATATAGCATGGTCGAAGGGAGGCAAGCTAGAAAGCGGCAGGTGTCACGGAGAAATAAGGGGTCCTAGGGACCAGGGCCCAGAGAGCGGATTGTTTGTTTAACAGAAGTTAGTTCGCTTAGGTGGGAGTAAGGGGTTTCGAAGGTATCGGGAGGGTGGAGCCGAGTTTCACTTTATAACAGTTGTGTGTGGGGGGGGAGGTAGATAAAGATAATATAGACTTTAGAGTTTGGTACTGTGGCAGGACGGCCTGTAGCCGAGGTCAGGGAACAGTCCACACGTAATATATAGCTTATGTTAACCGGGGTGGGGGTAAGGGAGGGGGGGAATGCTGGATGGGTAGTTTTAACAGGGGAATTGATTTAACAATTAACTTTTACACAACTGGAAACAATAATTAACTACATTTCTAACATGCCTGCCTATCAACTTTAATTAGGATTACCAACTGGTGACCTACTAGGCCTTTAAACTAGATTGGGTTACAGACCCGTTCAGCGAGCAATCCACGTTCTGAGGTCCTCTGGGTTTAGAGTTCGGGGGCTTAGTCTTTCCCACCGGCAGAGACTGCGTCGTCGTCAGGTCCGCAGGTTGTGCGGCTGGTCTGTGACCCGGTCCCTGCTAAGGAAGTAACAAGCGGTGGGCACCACGGCTCCTCTCCCTTCACTCCGGGGAGGAACGGATGGTACGCCGGTCGCGGTCGGGAAGAGACGAAGTCTCGCGAGGTTCCTGTTGATCACTTGTGTTGGTGTGTGGCGGTCGTCGGTCGATCTGCGTTGCGGTTGCCTCCGTCTCGGGTGAGTACCTCTGGGCTTTTTTCCCCTTTGTCACAGGGGAGATGTCTTCGGGGGCTGGAAAGGAGTGTCGGATGCCTCCATGGTCGTGGAGGTGCAGCTTTCCACAGAGGCCGCTACTTCATGTTCGTGTGGCGTTGTCCCGCGAGTCTTACCGATGCTCGGACCGGGGGATCATCAGGTTCCTGGTTCGGGGGGTGGCGTTCTTTATTTTCCCAGGAGGCAGGGGGGGTTAAACCAAGGGCTTGGACCAGTGGGGTCATGTCTTCGGGGTATCTGATAGTATAGAATTTTCCCTTGTGGTGGATTGTCAATCTGAAAGGAAACCCCCATTTATATTTTATTCCCTTTTCTCGTAATAGTAAAGTTAAGGGGCGTAATCCTTTGCGTCTATCCACGGTCTTTTTGGACAGGTCAGTGTAGACTTGGATGTCCTCCCCCTGGAATTGTATGGGGTCTTTCTCACGGCATGCAGACATAATTTTTTCTTTGGCCGTGTAACTATGCATGCGGATGATCACGTCCCTTCTTCTGTTTGGGTCCTCGGATCTCGGGCCTAGAGCGCGATGGGCTCTGTCAATTTCGAGCTCTCTCTCGTCCAGGCCTTCACATACGGTGGTGATGAATTCTTTGAGGTATCCTCGGATCTGATTAGGGAGGACCTCCTCCGGGACCCCGCGCAGTCTAATATTCTGGCGGCGGTCCCGGTTCTCTTGGTCCTCGAGACCGTCTTTGAGTGCGTTCACCTCCGCTCCGAGTCGGGTGATTTCCTCATCCGCTTCCTTCTGGTGAGTGAGGGCCTCCTCTAGTCTGGCCTCCAGGGATGCAGTCCGTTTGGTGAGCCCTGTTATATCTCGCTTCAATTCGTCGACCGCCTCTCTCAGGTCTGACTGCAGGGATCTACACAGTTTGCTGTGAAGTTCTTCCAGATAGGCCTTTGTGATCCCCTGCTCTGCCGTCATTATATCGGGAGGGTTCACTTGGCTTGTTGTAGCCGGCCTGGCGGCTCGTGCGCCGGGCGGGGAGGCGCCATCTTGTTTTCTGGCGGTGGCCTCGGTGCTCTGTTTTGACGGGGTGAAAAACTTCGCAACCCCAGGTCCCGTCTGGTTTTTCAGTTTTTGGGACATCCCTGCTTGTTTAGGGGTCCGTCCTGTGTCTTTTGGTGTCTTAATTTTCGGGGTAAATTTAGTTAATATTCGTTTTATTTATGTGGGTCTCTGGAGCTCTCCTCTTACCCCTCCGTCTTGGCTGACGTCATCGACCCCTTTGGATCCCTTTTAACCTTTTCAACCTGGAAGGGGGTGTGATTCTGAAACAGGATAGCTACACCTTTCTTTTTCTCTGCCCCTGATGCTAGGAAGAACTTTCGGAAGTTAGAATCGAGGAATTTCGGGTTATTACGCGAGCTGAAGTGAGTCTCCTGTAGGAAGACCACGTCCGCCCGTCTCCTCTTGAACTCAGTGAAAGCGACTCTTCGCTTGTGTGGACTGTTGAGCCCTTTGGCATTTTGCGAGATAAAAATTACCTCCATTTTATGTGGTAGTGTCTGTGTGGGCCTAGTATGTATGCCGATCTGATCTTACCCCAGACCCTGGACATGTTCTGTTCGTGAACTTTGTTGAGTAGACTCCGGAAGCGCCTATTCAACCCACCGCCTGTTGGGACTGGAGAGGGAAAGGGAGTAGTCCATTTTGTTTAAGGAAATAATACTCAATGTTGTGTGGAACAAAGATTGAGCACAGCAGGAAAAAAAAGTAGAGGGCTGGAGGCAGATTAAAAATGAAATCGAACAATTCAATGGGCATAATGGTCAAATACAAACAAAAAACAGGGGTCCATTGTTACATGGAGCCCCTACATGATTCCCATGCTGTGCTTTAAAGCTGTGTTAACAGCGAGCATTAGCTTATATGGGCTCCATGTAACAATGGTTTTTCAGGCTATAGGTGACACGGTGTGCTCATTTGCATGTAATTTCCCAGAATCCGTTGCTGCAGTGGAAACTGAATCTTAAATTATTAGGAGAGTCTTTACCTGGGGCAAATCCTTCAGGGAATTATAGGGAAGGACTTTTGTCTGTTACCAGTGACCCCTAGCTGTTTCCATAAACCTAATGCCCCCTCTACTCTGCATAAGTTAGATAAGACTTCAGGGCATGTTAATGGTTGCTTCATCTTGAATTTACACCCAAGTTATTCCTGATTATTTCTAGGAAATCTGATATTTATAGCTGTCCTAACTTCTTCTATTAAACTTTTTTTGCACGGGGAAATACTCTAGGGCAGAGACGTTAACCCTTTTAGTACCAACAGGCCTTCTACAATAACGTATCACAGACTACAATTTTAGAGAAATCTGATCACAAATGTAATATACCAGGTACACAAATAAGTTATAACATAGGAATTAATTTCTTTATATTTACAGTATATATAATTTATAACAACTGTTCTAACTTTGCCAACTTGAATCAAGATCCATTCCTAGTTTTATATAAGACCATCTGACTGGCTCCAACCTACATTCACTACACCTGTCAAAATGCCAAACTTTTCAATTTGATTTAATTCTCTTCAGATATGTCTGACAACACAGGAGGGGCTAAATAACCAATGTCTTCATTCACTCCTTATACTTCTAGATTTTTGTCTGCTCTTGTTATTTTTAGTTCAATGTTTTTAGTATGTGAGCAATACATTTTTCTTATTTATTCATTACCCAGTGAGTTTCCGCTATTTTTGAAGTGAAACTTCTTTGCTGACACCTACAGATTTTTGATAAGAAAAATTATTTGTGTTGTCACGAAAATCCATGACGGAAGTGACGTCACGCTACTAATGGACGCACGACGGTGCATGCGCATACCTCAAAGCGCATACCTCTCACTTCCAGCCTGCACGGAGGTTGTAGCCAGCGTATGCGAGCAGAGGAGCGCATATGCAGAACAAGTACACTCGTGCCCCCCTCTTCAAGTCCGCATGCGCACTAACAGCCATCAGCTACTGCCGCGTGCCTCTGCACATGCGCACCATGGGCTGTGGGCCTCTCGCCGCAGGCCTCTGCGCATGCGCGTCACACAAGAGGCCGTACTGAGGGGGGGGAGAGGATCCGGGGAACACCATGGAACACCGGACAGAGAGGAAGAGCAACAAGGCTCTAGAAGGAAGAAGGAAGAAGGGAGGGACCGAGCCACGTCCTCCATGATCCCGGTGCTGAAACAGTCACACAGTCAGACATACACACAAAGTGGCACACAGTGACACACAATCACACAGACACAATGACACACAACCACACAGAGAGTGGCACACAGCCATACACACACACTAACAGAGTGACACACCCACACAGAGTGACACACCCACACAGAGTGACACACACACACACACACACACACACACAATGACACACATAATTACCCACACACACACACACAACCACAGAGAGTCACACACACACACACAGAGTGACAGACACACAGAGTGACACACACACACACACACACACACACACAGAGAGAGAGTAACCCACACACACAAACACAAGGAATTCACAGTTACTATAAATATAGAAGTGCAAATAGTTACACAGAGGTGTGTGCCAAGCGTTTTGTCACTTAAATTGTGTTTTGATTTTTAATTAAAAACATCACCATCACAAATGCAATTTCTGTGACAAAAGACAAAGAAGTTCCACTTAAAATGCGCGTGCTCGGCACACACAAAAAATTTTTGCAAAAGGGTTTGCAGTCCCACCAATCTCCTGCTGTTTTTACACAAATAAGTTATGATGACTAAAAAGTAACAAAACCCCTCCACTGTATACAGTACAGTAATGATAAAGAGCACTTATGAGCACATTCACCTGTCTCCAGTCTCCAAACCTCCACACAACATACAGTGCTTCCACTGCAGCCAGGGATTCTGGGTAATGACATGTAAATGAGCACTCCTAGTGCTTCACATTTTTTGGTTCTTATTCACCATAATGTGAATGCACGTTAAAAACAAAACCCGGTGTAAAGAAGAGCATGGTCTGCAAACCTAGCCAAATACAGATGTTTCAACCCTTGGGTCTCATGAATGTGCGGATGGTTGCTGGCCTTGTGTTGTGAAGCTGGTTGTTGTTGTTACAAACGAGATACACAAACAAGTTATGGTGAGTAAAAAAGTGATAAAATAAACTCCACAGCACAGAGCACAAGCGCCATGCATTTCTTCGACCCAGGATTTGCTGTAAAAGCTGTGGGGATGCATGAGTGCTCATTTGCATTAGCTCATTAGCCAGAACCCCTGACTCCCAGTGCAAGCACTGTATGCTGTGTGATTATGGGATAAAGCAAGTTTGGGGACCTGTCTTGAGAGGTGAATGTGCTCATAGTGTATGAAACCTTGCTTTTAACATGTCATGTAGCCACACATACTTCTTTGTCTTGGTGCATGGGCCCCTAAGCTGCACATTTCAATGCGCAAAAAGTAAATAAAAATGAAAACATATTTGACAAAGTCTGAATTTACCATATGAAGCCTGAGGGCCAATAGGCAGCATTGTTGTCATATTGGGGACTAGCTATGTCTCCTGACTGCAAAACTGGGGACACATTTGAGCAAAAACAACACCGGATTTATCAAAGAATATTATTCCCATTGGAAGCAACATGATTTTTCCTTTGACATTTTGTGTTTGCATCAGTTCTGCTCCATGTTGGCAGGAGATAATGATACGACCCTCTAATGTTAAATTGAGGGCCTGTGTTAACTCAAACATTAAGTAAAATTGAAGGAAGCTCAATATGAGTGCTTAGGTAAAGTGGCCCGCGTGCTGCAATATGCAAACATACTTTGTTGATCAATGATTTAAATGGACAGCATTGACCAAAGATGTGGTCCAGCTTGTGTACTGCAAACTCGACATGATGCCCCTCCAGCAGGAGCACCTAGCGGAATCACCTATGTTGTCCACACTGCCTGTCCCTGTGCAGTAGACATGATAGGATGTCAGTAGGATTCACAATGGAAATGGAAATGGAAATGGGAACCCCTCAAAGGAACCTCTCTGTCCTATTATTTGACATACAGCACATTTAGCTAACGCTAATCTTGTGCTAATTCAGAAAGCTGTGCCACAATGTTCACCTTTTCAGATTGCATGCTATCTGGCTACACAGGGGTCACATTGCAGCTGCTAAATTTGCCTTTACATGTATTGATAATTTAAACGGCTGGATTTAGATCCCAACTATTTTGTTATCCCAACATCAGATTTAAGGATGTGACTTGGAGCTGACCTGTGACCCTAAAGTTCAGCAGTTAAGCTGCCCATTCTCTCCTTGGTCTTTCATCAGTGAACCATCCAGTAACAGAAGTCATTTGTTATATGCATTAGGTTCTATTCTACCTATGGGCTTTTCATTGCTTACTTCTTGCAGCTTTAAGTACAAACATAGACTCCATATTTGGTATCAATTTGTGAATTACCTTTAATACCTTTTTCTATACTCCACAACTATTTGTTCTCCCATCTCTGCCGGATATTGCACATTTCCTCCCTTTAATGCCTCACTGAAGATTAGTATTCCCCATTTAAATTGAAATCAGCAATGGGAGCCAAGTGGAGGATATTATCATACACATGGGGAGACATCTCCTGGATTAGGGGTTTTCTTTATAGCAGTGACATGTACATGGAGAGGGGGAAAAAATGAAAGGAACAATCATGATTAATAGTGCAGATCTTTTTTTTTATTCAAAAAGCACCTACAATCATTTCTGCAGTGATTGCCAGGTCGGCCTTCTGATTTTCAATCACCAATGCTTTTGTCCAGTTTTATCTACTTCCATCAGTCATTTTCTTTTCCTGCTTATGCACCAAATCTACCATTAACACCACTATCCACCTTCAACAATGTCACATTCACTGTGAAGACACATCAACTTTTTCTTTCCAGCTCAACTTGCTACAGTCACTAATGATATTCCACCATCCTTTCATCCATGTCCACCTCGATATCATCCATGCCTGCATATTTATTTACTCAATATAACGCTGCTCCTACAGTTACTACTGGGGAAGGTGGCAAAGCACACTCCTTCCAGTGGGAAGCTAATTAAGACATGTACTCTGTCTCCTCAGTGTTACTGGGTCAACAGTAGTATTAGCAACAGCCACACTGCAATTAAATTGTACTTGAGCGTATACTCTGAGGTAGTTTTGTGGTCTCACTGACCACGTCTGCTGCTCTTTATGGACAACCTGTTACACCCTGGTACTGGGGGAAGAAGAGGGTGACTATGGTGCTGCTGCTGCTGCAGCTGCTGCTGCTGTTGTTGCTTCTGAATCGATGTACTTGTAAGATGGAGATGATTTGGCAATAGTAACCTTCCTTTTGAACATATTTCTCGTGGGAGGGTGGGGAAGGGATTGGATCACACACAGCTCAAAGGGAGATCCTGCTGATGATAAGAATTCCACTAATGGTTCCTTTCTGGATTGGTTGTCCTTCTGCTGTTTCTGAGTGTTGCTTACGTTGCTAGCACTTGGAGGAGCACACTTTCTTGATCTGTTTCTCACTGTCTCTTCTTTTATCCCCACCGGTATAACCAAGACAGTTTGACCTTCCTTATCCTTTGCTCAAACACCACCAGTGCTGCTACATATCTGTAAAAAAAAAAAGACCATATACAGTTGTTGAAAAATATATACTTATATCTTTGCCCTATTGCACTATAGACAGCAGCCCACCCCCAGTGCCCAGCAATAGCTTGAGACCACTAAGCACTCCTGTGCCAGACACCTACACAGCAATGTGTACACTACATACTACTAAAGAAAATGTGTTATAATGATATTGATATTATTGATGTATTGATGTATGTGGTCACAGTTTGTTACAGGGACCCAGTTACCCTAAGTTTGATGTCTTCCATTGTGAGTGTCTACATTTACACTACATTTCCCTGATGTACGAAAATGTAAATATATATACAAATATTTTATACATCTTTAATGAAAAGCACCTGCCAGTATATTTAGAAATAGTGAAGGTACACATCATGTACATTCATAGCTACTCTGCTATATTGAAGACTTACAGCAGGAGTGGCCAACCCGTGGCCCACGGGCCACTTTGGACGGCATTGAGAATAGCCCATGTGATGATACTCAGAGATCAGCCGCTCCGGGCTACGGAAGCTCCACTCGTTTCCTCCTCCGGCCCCCGGGGCCTTTCTGTGTTTTGGGGCCCCAGCTCTCCTGAGCTGCAGGGACCTCTCATGCCATCCCCCCTGTGGGTGCACCAGGAAGGGATCAGATGTCTAGGCCAACTTCCCCATCTGCCCACGGGGCCCCTGTTCCCCTTCACAGCTAGACCGACGGCCTCCTCCCCTCCCTCCCAAGGTTACATTCTTAGAGGGGGAGAATTAAGTGAGAAGAGGATGGGGTGGGGGGGGGGGGAAGGAGGGAGAGAATTGAGTAAAACATCCGAGGAGGACAGTGGCCTGCAAAAATGTGTACCAATTTATTGGCAGGCCTGAAAAAAATTTGTCCACCATTGGCTTACTATCCAGACAAAAAATGCAATTCTGTAGCAAAAAAAAAAACTGGATCATACAACATGAGAAAATCACATTACTTTCAATTGTATTTTTTTCTTTGATACATCATTTTTTCCTCAGAATTGCACCACATTATCCTTCATACGTAGGACCCATTGTTTGTAATTCTCCTGTAATAAACTACTCCGCAGTTGGGTTACTGCCAAATTGCCTCGTGCATAGCGTCCCTCTTGTACCAATGCTGTTTAAAAGTACAGGTCCTTACATCAATTTACTTATCTCCAAGTAAGACATTATGTTAATGATATTATACAACAATATTGTTGATTCAGCGTTGCCCTTGTTGGACGCAGCATAGTTTCATCAAGTTCTTTTTTTATATATAAACCAGTTTCCATAATAGATGCAAATAAATCTTTTTTAAGAAAGGTCGAAGAAAACCAAATGCTTACGGCCAATACTTTGATGTATGAATGAACTACAATATTTCATTTGATCATCTTAAACACACAAACAGAAGTCACATGAGTTTGTCATTAAGTTAACATGTGTAGCCAGCTGCCATTTAGTGATTGTACCTATATTACCAATAAGTTTATCATGAAAAGAAACCTCTGGGGCTAATTGCCTGTTGCAATTTTGTTTTAAAATAATGTACTGTATGCAGGAGTGTGCATGTAATTCTTCTTACATTTCACACACATATATTTTATTTTATATATAGACTAAGGCTAAGTTTAGAATACCAGGAGTTTTCCCCTTTGCTCAGGTTTTTAGCGCAATTAAAATAAATAGGGTTTACAAATACTTGCATTTGCCTGTTGTTTAGAGGTATGGTTAATGTTCAGATTGTGATGTTTGCTTAGAAGTTTCCAATATATATTTTTTTGTGGGTCCTTAAAACTGCTAAAGAGGTGTGAATGAAGCTGAAATCTACTTAAAGCTGCAGACATAGCAATATCCTACATATGTGGTTTTTTTTTAATAAATCTGTTCTGTACTATGAGAAAATACTTGTAGCATTTTTTTAAAACAACTCTGAATTACATTTTTAATGTATTTTAATGTAACCAGCCTTTTTGTTTCTTTGTTTCTATAGCAACCATTTACAAAGTCACAGATACTGAGTCAATACTCTGCAGCCATTTTGTGAACACCTGAGCTGAATCTTCGCCGATTGATCTAACTTTCTTAGACTTAAAAATTGGATTTCCCCAAATAAACTGTTTTTAAACATTGACAAGACTGTAACAATGGTATTTGGGACCAAGGCTACATTTCTAAAGCTTCAAATGGATGAGCTTCAGATCTAACTCATAAAATCCTAGCCCTTGTTACTAGTTTTAAATATTTTGGCATATGGTTTGACTCCCATTTAACATTTGGGTTGCACATTGCCTGCCATGCTAAACCTATGCCAAACTAGATGCATTTTATAGGAACAATTCCTCCCTAAGTCTGCTGGTCAGAAAGCGCATGGCACAGCAGACATTAATACCAATTATAGACTATGGGGATATAGTATACAGCACGGCACCCCAAACCCACCTTAGCAAACTTGATACCCTCTGCAGTTCAATATTCCGCTTTGTCCTCCAATGCAACTACAACACACATCACTGTGAAATGCTCAAAGAACTAGATTGGTTATCAGTTGAGTCTTGGCGCAAAGTTCATATTTCCTGTCTTGGCTTCAAATACTTTCTGGGAAAGCTACCCATCTTTTTTTTTTTTTTCCCACAAACATTTTTATTAGGTATTGATACATTACATAATAAACAGTATAGAGTAGTGGTTACACAATACCATAACATTGATTTTTTTAACTTTTTGTTGACAGAGGGGAATAAGATGGGGTGGGAGGGGGCACTGATAACCCACCCGAGAGTGTGGTCGACCCCTCGGGTCACTCAGTGGTTCCGGGTGAAAGACTCCTGAAAAAGAGAGGGAAAGAAGGGAGCATGGGGAGGGGGGGGTTGAGTAGGAAGGGGTATGGGAGGGGGGCGGGAGGGAGGGGGAGGGTTGGTCCCCTCCGTCCCCTGGCGGGCCTCCTTCTCGGTCAGTAGTCTCGGATTGTGATGAAAATCGAGGCATTTTCAAAGGTTAATGCGTCAGCCAGGGCTCCCATATGGTATAGAACCGGTCCGTTGAATGGTTGAGAAATGCTGTCAGGTTTTCCATTAACATTACCTCGTTTCATCTTTTTCTCACCACCTCGTTTAATCTTTTTCTCACCATTTGTACTGTGGGAGGGGTAATTTTCTTCCAGGAGGACGCCACTGAGCATCTTGCTGCTGTTAGGATGAAGGAGATCAATTTCCATACTGGGCGGTCGATTCCTCTATCGGCCTCCCCAGTATGAAGGTCAATGGATCTAGGGGGATTGTGAGGTCTGTGACCTCTTTTATTAGATTTTGGATTATGGGCCAATATTTCTGAATTTCTGGACACAGCCACCATATGTGGGCCATGCCCCCTTTTTGTCCACAGCCTCTCCAGCAAAGATCAGAAGCCAGAGGGTAGATTTGTTTTAGTCTCACTGGCGTGAGATACCAGTGGAACATTATTTTGTATATATTTTCTTTGGTCGTGGTGCATACTGAAGTTCCTGATGCCGCATCCCAGATATCCTCCCAGTCCTCTTTTTCTATTTCTATGTTTACACTGGCGACACACTTTATTCGAGCTCGGCTAGTCCCACGAATTCGGGTATACCCGGGTGTATTGAGGTTTGTGACTGTTTTCTGCCCGAGTACATTGAGGTATTTTCCATGCAGGGATTGAAGCATTTTATTCCCGCTGGCTGCAATACTGCACAGTATATATATATATACTGCATTACAATTCATGAATTTATGCCATCTGGTAGACACGCGAAGCATTGCAGCCTATTAAATCCTAATCATTATTATTTAACAGATCAGCCGCCCATCAGCCAGGCATGAACCCAGGCTGGGAAGGCAAACGCAACGGGGCTTGTCAGAGGTGAGGAGCGGCGCATTCCAGGTATCTGCCAGGTACATACTGGGTATTTGCTCGAATAAAGTGTGTCGGTGCAGTAGTTCTGCTGCCCACTTGAGCATGTAGTCATGCCCTGCAGGACTTGTTTGTCTCTCAAGGACCATGTATATTTGTGAAATAAGACCTTTTTGGTGTGTGTCCTCCTGGCACAGTTTTTCAAACTTTGTAAGGATTGGGAAGTCCAATGTGGGGGACAATTTTTGTAAAAAAAAAAGCTACCCATCTTTTTGAACAAGCTCCTCAACCCTACCACATGTAGCACTTATCATCTGAAATCTGACTCCAAAAGACTGTTCATGGTCTCAAGGTTCAACAAAATATTCCGCACCGGAAGTATCCTCCTTCTTTACCGTGCACCTTACAACTGGAACAATCTACCGGAGACTCTCACTTCCGCCATCAGTCTAAGTTCTTTCCAAACTAAAGCTGTCTTACATTTTAATCTGGTCTGTAACTGTTACATACGCTTAGAACATATATTATCTTTAACTGTGCATGCAGTGTCTTGTATATAATGTATAACGCTGTTCACTTAGTGTACCTATGTATTTGTATCCATGTATTTGTTATCATAAATCTATGCCCAGGACATACTTGAAAACGGGAGGTAACCCTCAATGTATTACTTCCTGGTAAAACATTTAATAAATAAATAAATAAAAATGGGAAAGTAAATACAGGGCAGAGACTTCCCTGACTTGTCTTCAATTGAAGTAATCATAAAATATCATGAGAAAAATATGAGAGCTCTATCAGGGACCGTAATTAAAATAATGAATAGAGTGTACATTTCACCATGGCAAAGGAAATTCGCAGCTGCAGATGTTTCTAGTAATTGCCTTAAATGTGGAGAGGAAAAGGCAGATTATAGCAGCAATTCTGCATTTATTTTAACATATATATAGTTAAACAGTAGTTTTGATGCAAATGATCTTGAGAGCTGAACTGTGTTAATTTCAGCTCTGGCGACCCCCTGCTTCCCGAGAAACTTACCACCGTAGGGGTTGCCAATACCAGTTCCGGCCGGCTGGGCTGTGTGGGGCTATTGAAATTAAGGCTTAAATGTCCCGCGTCACATGGGCCAATAGGAAGCCGTGATGTGACGTCATTCCTTGCGACTTCCTATTGGCTCGCATGACAAGAACTTTTAAACCTGCAGAGCTGCTACCGGCACTCACTATGGAGTATCTCAGCAAGCAGGAGGTCCCAGGAGCTGAAATTAATGGGGTTCAACTCTGGGGTCCCCCTACTTCCAACCTATTTTTTTTTTTTTTAAAGACATGTTCTGATGCTTTAAAACATTGTTTACAGCAGTGTTCATAGATAGCCAAATTGTGGCATATGTTGGTACAATTTATGAGAAATATCTTTAAAGTAGTAACTTGTATGGACAGAAACCTTATTTTCATAGTGTCACGGTAGCTTATGACAAGATATAATGAACACCAAATATCTGGGTTGAACTGAACGAGGCTTAGATAATAAAATATAATTTATTCCTTAAAAAGGTGAACACAGCAATATAGTACAATTAACAGGCAAGAAGGTAACACTTACTTAGGGTTGGGGGATGGAGAAGTATCAGCTAGCAATTCTCCAGCAATCCGGTGACATTCCAGGTGGAATCAGAAGAACAACTAAAAACTGTAGGGTTGACACAGTTTATATACCTGTGTAACCCTATTCTTAACATTGAATACAGACTATTGGTGAACAATTATCTGTATCCAATCCCTAACGTGGAGACACAGATTAACCCATGCCCCCCAGCTAATTAGCCCATGTGTACTGGGACTCTATTGGTAGCCCCATAATTAAATCAGGGGCGACGACCAGTTTACCAAATGAAGTATCTGCATTGTTTGTAGGTGTAGACATAACACTTACAAACCACTCCAGTTTGATGATTCACCACCCTCGGGTAACAATTAGAGTGGCAGAGTGTTGATTAGTACTTGGTCTGTTGATTAGTACTTAGTGTAAACAATCCGGGCAGTTAACTTTTGATCACAGTGCTTAGGCTCAATCAGCCGGCTGCCCTTCATGACCTATTAGCATAGCAGATAGTCTGCATTTTCAGAGCAGATCCAAAATACCATACATATATACTTTAATATCTACACATATTAATAAGTTCCATTCTGGTGGGCTCAATGGGTCAAAATTTGCCAGTTCTTAATGCCTACAGTGACTCCACACATTGGCCAAATATCAACTCTCTGCGACCTCCAGAACTGGAGATACAGAAATGCACTTTAAAACATTAAAATACAGGATTATAATGAAACATGGGAACAGGGGAACATACATTTTTCATGGCATGACAAGGTGTAAACCACATTCCTGGACCGCAGTCCAGTTAACCCCTTGCCTCCCTGGTGAGGTCAGGGGGTGGCCATATGGGGTGCAAACCCCTTTAATACTGGGCCGACCCCCCTCTCCCTCTACACATAGTACTACTGCTTAACCCCATATTCTCCTTGTGCCAGACATAGAGCTAGATTCCTCTCTTCGCCCATGTGTTGATTCTGACACTGCAAAACATTTTTGGCGCTTTCACAAATATTTTTTCATATAATATATTTCCAAATAGATTAAAAAAAAAAGCATAATCAAATACAGTTGTCAAAAAATGATTGCATTATATACGTCAGCGCTTATTCAAACAGGAAAACATTTAAGTAGCGCAGTGTGATATTTGCAGCCATTCTCCCACCTGAACATGTTCATGGCTCTCTGAGATGTGAATGGAAGACTTTAGCCCATATTTACTAAGTCGTGCTATTTCCTAAGACATACAGTAGAGAGCAGCAAGGGAGCAATGTCCCAAAAATACCACAGCATGGAATTAGAAATTATTTTCAAAAAGAGAGGTGCTTAACCAATAGGCCCAGGCCTAAGGCGGCAAAATTTGGGGTCGATCGCCGCTTGCCAGCTATTCACGCATGGCCATGGCAACGGGATGGCGTGGCGCTGGAGGATGAGGACGGCAGCAGGTAAGTGCCTAAGGGTGCCATTTTTTTTTTAATTCCGCCACTGCATGTGGCCTACTGTAGCAACGCTTAGTAAAGATGTCCTTTTTTCTTTAATTCAGTGCAACATGGAAGGGATACGGTGGCTCTAGACTAGAGCCAGAATGTTTAAACAGGCTGGCAATCAAACTAGTTACATTGCAGTGTTATACCTCTGGCGTTTATTGGATTCTGTATTTTTGATTGACTGGGATGGTGCAGCACATTGGTGACCTTGGAAAGTATCATTTAGGTTAGAAATGCTCATATACAGCCAGAACCTTTTAAATATATTCGATACGATATATGCCATCATCAGCTTCAATCAAGTACCCTTTTAGAAAGGAAAAGGACTTTATTCTGTTTTTGTATTTTGGTGGAGGAATACGTACACCTTTTTAAACAAGTAGTCAGCACAGGCGTCAAACATTTACTGGACAATATTTTCCAAGAAATACAAGCTGATAAGCACGATACCCATTTTCAACTAATGTTCTTTTGCCCCCTGTGTATATCATCCTTATCAGGGACACTTCTCTGTATTCATTTCTCTTTCTGTTTATTTTAGGCACATAAGTGGTTAAATAAGCTGCAGTTATCAGCCATCTGCAAGACTTCCACACATGGTACACTTGGACTGGAGATACTGTAAAGTTGGCAATATTTGCAGGAACCAGAATGTGTCCGCGTGTAGATATCTTGCTGTCCGTGTTTTTTCTCCCAACAGGACAATTGCTGGGTGCTGCCTATTGATGCTGAGAGGAGATAGAGAACATACATCTTGTGTACTGAGAATTAAAAAAAAAACAACTATCTGCCCGCACAAGTATCAAAGTAGAACAGCTGGAACAACAACCGTTTTCTCAACAGTGCTTTGTCTTAGAAATATAATCTAAATATGAATTTAACTTCTGAGTAAAAAATGATTGAAAAGACTGTGAATGTAACATTTTAGGTGTCCAAGTACAAGAATGTGCGGTATAAAATTACCCCTCATATACATTGCTATATTACTTGAAATCAGCCACTTCTGTGCTATTCTTGTGTGTTACCTAGTTATAGAATTGTATCTCCAGCTCATAAGATATATATACAATCATAAATATTTGTTCCTTGAAATTCGGTGGGGATATTATTTTGTTGCTCTAGTTTTGCACAGGAGCAAGAATTTCACTCATTTTGTTACAAACCCTGAGCAGTGAGGATTGTAATATGTTCAATGATAACCTCAATTCTATTTCAACAGAAGAAAAGCTCTTTACCAGACAATCAGAAATGCTGGTGATTATAAAATAATGCCATTTGGGGCATTTTGGCTCTGCAGCTAATTTTGACAGAGCATTACAAGACTATAATGTTTTAATACAATTACCTTAAACAAATATTATCCACGTTCACCTGTAAAACAAAAATAACTTAAATGGTGGCATTTTACACCCTCTCTGGGGGGGTTTCTGTGAATAAATTAAATGGGTAATGGTTTAGCAAATAGTGATGCAATCATCAGATATATGAAACCAAGCTCTCAACAAAAAAACAGGGCACACATCATACGTACACCGTATAATTGCAAAACGAGTATGTACATTTGTTTGTCATATAACAAAATGATTCTTCCCACACACAATGATGAAGGCCTCTAGAAGACTGAACTGCAAAGTTCTGAGCAATACATTTATACATCATTTTTATATCTGTATATGTGACTGATTGTTCTTGTGCGTCTACTTCCTTGTATATGCCTCCATTTTCTTTGTATTTAAAATACCACAGCTACAACCCTAACAACACTCAGAGACTTAAATGTTATAGGTAATAATTATGTTTTAGTAGACAGGAGACAAGTTGCGTATTTGGAAAAAACAAAATCTTCAGTGATTTATTGGAATATATTAACAAATAAATACAAGTATTCATATCACAAATTTCAAGACTCCGAAGGAAAAAAAAAAACTCTTTGGTCATTGCAGCTAACTACTAATCATATTGTACAAGACACGGATATTTATTACCGACAGATAAAACATCAACATAATAAATATGCATCGAAACAAAATCCAAAATATCCTGAAGCAAGAATAAGATTGTAAAGGGGGCTTTGAATGTTATTGACCCCTTACGTGCTGGAGGGGTCGGTAATGCATTTGAAGCCGAATTAAGCATGCATTCTGAGACTTTTCAAAGACATCCACCCAAACCAGGGATATGTCCCATTCATATGCTAGGTACAATATGTGCATGTATATGGGATAGCAAATGTAGTGGTCACTCATAAAACCTGGGTGGCTTCTGGTCGAAGAGAATAGGTTTGGGAGCCCCCGGCCTGGTTCATTTTATTGTAAAGTGTAGAAAAGCCATCTATAATATCCTCACACTTTTTAAAACTAACATGGCTAATGGCACCATACAAATACATACAGCAGAACACATATATATATTAGTATCTGTTTTTCCCTTTTTAAACGCAATCCATGCTGCATTCTTTTCTAACGAGTGCTTTTGCCTGTTTTAGATTTAAGTGCTAAAAAAAAAAAAAAAACATTAAAAAAATGTGAATTTCACACAACTGGAAAACACAGAATGCATAGGCTTATGAAACCAGGTCTTATGGGAATCTGTTTTAGAGCAAAATAAATACTAACTTCTGTCTGTGTATCTTAATGTTCTCAAACATCAGGGTCTCCACAGATGTTATCTAGGGATTTTTAGCCTGGTCAATAGAACATGTAACATTTCCTTTACCTTGGTTTGACACCTAGTTCCCGATTACCATAAGTTATAAATCTAGACCGAAATTGGGATAATGTGAAAACCCAAATTCACTGAAATGTCCTTTTTAGTGAGGGTGGTTGGTTGCAGAAAGAGCGTTTAGCAAATTCAGGATAATAACTCATGCCTGGCAATTTCATACCCTTGTGAGGATGTTCATCTGGAGGTGATCAAGAACCTGATGCACTCTTGCCTTTACTTTACAACCAACCTTCCTTCTTCAAGAACAAATCACTGACTTCATCATGAAAAATTGAGGTTTTCTCCCCCAAACGACTAATTCAGTACAATAGGTAAAGACACAGATATAAGTTGCACAGATCATTCAGACTGTCATAGCTGAGGATGACTACGCAAGTCGGTCAGAGTTACGGCGAGGGGACCAACGACCAACAGTCCTGAGTATCGCTACTTGTCCCAGGAGAAGAGTCGCTGCAGTGATCAATCACAGTCCATTCTCTCACGCTCGCCAACTGTGGCTCTGATTCAAAGAGGCCCAAAATATTTCCCTGAGAAGCTGCCCCAGCCTTCGGTATGCCTTGCTCCCCTAGGACATCAATGAGAAAATTGATGTACCTCATAGCCAATCTTAGGGTTTCATTCTTGCTTAGTTTCTTGTCTGGTGGGTGGGTAGGGATGAGCTTCCTTAGCTCAGCAAACGCGCTGTTCACATTCTGCTGCCTCCACTTCTCCCTGGTGTTGGTGAAAATCTTCCTTGTCATTTTACCAGCGACCCTGTAAAGAGAATCATAACAAACAAGCAAATTAACTTTTTGTTTCAAACAACGTACCTGGTAGAAAAAACGAATACCTGCTCCACTAAGCTTCAAATCTACTATTTAGTATCACCTCACTAAGGGAAGCCACGTCCTAAAAAAACAAAAATTGGTTTAATCTGGGGGGTTTTCATCAGGGCATCAGCCAGTACCTTTTAGTATATATTATTTGAGATATTTATATTTGGAAAAATGTGTAACTGATTATATATTAATATATGAAAACAAAATCTGTGGAAATCCCCAGGGTAGGCCAATAAAAAAAATAGCTGTGTTGTATTTTGTCTTGTCTGATTGTGCCTGAATATTGCGCTATTAACATTTGAGTAAAATAAAAAATATATATGTTTAAGATTGGCAAATAACAACAATAAGGTGCTTTAAAGAACATATACCAAATTATATTTTTGGAACAAACAATTTACTGTTCAGGGATTACATTTCTTCCTAAAGGTTTTGGTAAAAATCCTCACTGTTTTATGTTATGACTTCTTTCAATACATTGAACATGGTAATTGAATGAGGTGTCATTTCCCCACATATTGGTTATACGCGCTGGTTTTATTTCTAGCTGAAAGATCTCTGCCCATTAGGCAATTATTTTTCGGGATTGTTTATTTTAATTGTCTTCTGTTAAACAGATCTCAAAACCAGTAGAAGAAACATGAGAGCATGTACAGCATTTTATTGTTTGGGCAAGCTTCTAGAGAGGGTATTTAGAAATCCAATTACAAACGTACACATATTAGGTTATACCTGGTTTATTTGAAAATGAAAACATTATTTTGTACACTGCCTCGATTATTATAATATTCCACTTATACACAGAAGAAACGTGTTCTTGTGCTATTTTTGTTAAACGTATTATAATCACTGTCTGGAACATCAAATTAAAACAATAGCAAAAAATATAATTTAAAGGAAGAATGTGTTGCAAAATTAGTCATACATGCCTTAGTCCTAGGATAAAAATGTGGAATAATCCTAGTATCAAGTACCAGGATATGACAATTCTACACAATTAAGCAAATTCAATCACTGCTTAATTTTGCGTAATATATTCCACTTTTATTTAGGGATTACACCCAAAAAATTATTGGACACTATTAGAATTTATTTGCATTGTATAAATAATATTAGCAAGCTGAAATGGACTTTGCTTTAGTATGTATGCTCATGTTTCAGGTTTAAAGGAGCAATCCAATCAATATCCTACATGTGTTTTTATTTTTAAATACAATCAATTCTGTAGTATTAGATAACACTTACAACCTTCTGTATTTTTAAATTCAACGCCATGCCATTTTTAATGAGCTTTAATATACTGAGCACCCTCTGATTTCTAAAGCAGGTTTTGCCCACCTCCCCAGCAGTGCAACATCTTTGTAACACTTTCCTGTGATAATTTGTTGCCAATATTCCCAGCAGTTTGAGCTGCAAACTGTAACAATAGATAATGTTAGCTGAGTAATATAAGACTACATTGTAGCTGCTGAGTTACAGTCACTGAATGATTGATTTGAAACTGACAGATGGCCATTTAGTGAACCCTGGGAAACAGGATTTTGCTGATCGATCACAGGAGAATTAATCGATTAGCACCTGAGGTAATTAGATTTCAATAAAGGCAATCAAAGGCTGCATATATTAAAACAAAAATAAGATTTATTTTGTATATTTTTTTAAGCTGCTTGGATTGTCTCTTTAAATTACCTGGCACTTGACACCCATTGCTTCTATAACTACAGCTCCACTATTCCTCTCTTTTCTTGCTAACATTAACCTCTATTAAAAATGGTCCTGCTATAAATGCCCTTCCTTGTGCGATTTATTAACCTGCGTAAACTGGGCACATATTCACATTGACAAGAAATAAAAATGGTGTAAAAGGAAGTATTGCATGTAGTTCGAAAATCCCCTTGGATTGTCACCATGCAGGTTGTGAAGGACCAATGCATTGTAGTCACTAAGCAGGTATGTGCATAGCAATAGGAGGAACACAGATAAGCACAGGAATGGGAAACTTATATCAACACATCACACACTTACCTTGTAAGGTTTTTTCTTCTGAAGTCAGGGAGAACAGAAGTGTTCAGTATAAATGACAGTGCTTCTTTATGCCCACAGCAGCCAGCATCACATACTGTACATGCACAGGCAACATACAGTACACAGCTATGGGTTAGCAGTCCTGCCAGTGATTATCTAGTTAGACAGTCAGTGCCAGTGGATGTGCAGATCTCATTTATAGGAAAGCCTGCCCCTTTGTCCGGCTGGTGTCACTGCTGCAGGTCCCAGCAATGCTTGGTTGTTTCATCTCCTGGGAGATCCTTTCCATCATTCACACTGATCCCTCCCCTTCATCCTTTCTGGCCTGGGCTCTTCTCTTGCAGTAGAACTAGGTGATGTCCTCTGTGTTGCAGTCTGTGCAAAATTAATACAGAAAGTAGAGAATACTAAATAGATGGGATTATTGTGTGCAGTTAACCCAGCCTGTGTTTCACTGAAAGATTTTAAACAGGGGGAATGAGAGGCTTTCATCTGTACAATGGGGATCATGGGCACTTGTATCTCATTTTGATATTAGAGAAAATACCCTTCAACATTTTGTGGGTACCACTGTAGTTCCTCTACTTGTCCTGGATTGAGGTACTTCCCAGCAATCCCTTTGGATGTCCCATAGCGCATAGCCTATCCTGCTTACCACACACAAAAAAACTATCTGTAATATGTACAACTGGTCTTACAGGAGCCAAAAACATGGAGTGTTTCCAGCTAAAAACACAAATACATATAGGTAGAATTTGAGGTTATGTCGGTAGCATGATCATATGTAATTGATCCAACTGCATTTTGGAGATGTTTTTGTGGCAACCCATTGCATTTTCTCTGTAATGTTCAGTAGCGCGTTGCAGGAGTAACATAGTTGTGTGACCATGATATAAATCAGAAGTACACAGCCCTAGGTCATTATTGTATTGCCAAAAGGGAGATTTTGTTCCTAGTATTACTTAATTTATTACTTGATAAAGGAGCTAATGGAAGATGCTATTAATACTGCCAACTGTGCTCGGATTAGTTGTAATTTCTATCTTGGCCTCATACGCAATGCGATTGTAAGCTCTTCGGAGCAGGGACTCCTTTTCCTAAATGTGTTATTTGTATTATTTGTTATTGATATGATTGTCACGTGTATTACTGCTGTTAAGCACTATGTACATTAATGGTGCTATATAAATACAGACATACATACATAAATGCACACATTTAGGAAAATATTTAATCTCTGTGTTTTTAGATGAAATAAACTGGATTATGTTCATTATAACACGTTTTCCCTTTCTCCTCTTAGGGAAGCTATCATTCAGACAACAGAAAAAAATGTACTGCCACTAAAGATGGCGGCATACATAGCTACACAGAACAAGAATAACTTGTTATTAGGAGTTGGATGAATATAAATGAATATCGGGTTTCATTGTGCTTAAGTAAACATCACTATACCATTAATATTCTACTTCTAAACTACTCCATGTCATATCTCTACAGTAGTAATAGAAGGTACCATGGCATTCCTATCCCTGCAGGAAATGGATCTAACCTGCTACCATCACACATTCTTACCACTTCCTTCATCTGTAGGCAGGTGCTTTTGCACTGACACCAAATTCAGCCAGAACTTCCTCCTAGGGCTACTTAGGATTTATGGCTTAGCATCGCTGAGTAAAATAGTTAAAAGATACACTGGGGAGCATGGGCGTCCGCAGGAGGGGGCAAGAGGGGGCGCTTGCCCCCCCTGGATCACTCGCAGTCCCGGACTGTTTTTGGCGTTTATGGTGCCGTACAGTATGTTAACGGTGCTATAAACGCCAAAAACAGATTCCGGGAGGACCGGGACAGAGGTGGGTGGGTCCCCCTGGCGCCGCGGCAGGCAGCTAGTGGTAGGCTAGCCTATGCTGCTAAGCAGGAGGAAGCGCAGCGCACTGTCATTGGTAGCACTCGGGAGTGAGGCGGCTCTCATTGGTAGCACTACCTACCAATGAGAGCCGCCTCACTCCCAAGTCGGGACCAATCTGTGCCGCGGCCGGGCCCACCATTGCGCTGTGGCGGCGCCGGTGCCAACAAGTCAACTCATCTGGTAGCTGAGCGCTACCAATGAGAGAGCCGCCGCTGTCCCTTGATGACCCAGTCCCTGAGTCGGACCAATCACGGTCCGACTCTGACCTCCACACTCATCACGTGGCCTCCCGCCCATCATGCTCACGCCGCCTCTGACTCGTCGTCAATTTGCGCAGGCTCACAGTTCAGAGAGTCTGCTGAAGAGTGAAGACGCAGGCAGCAGCACCCTCTCTGCGCAATAGGCCCCGGCACACTGCAGAGTAGACTGCAATTTGTTCTGAAATCTGAATCCAACAATCCACAGACCACAGTAGTTTTGCTGCTCAGGGGGCAGGAGGTAGCATTTGGAATTGGCAACAATTTGAAAATTAGGGTACAAAGACAACACAACGTTTCGCTGGGTGCCAGTGCCACCACATGCATCATGGTGGCTATTTAATAAGCTGAGCTGAATAGAGTGAGAAAGATTCTGAGAGAATGGACAAATATTATGGAAAAAGCAAAACAAGGGCAGGGTGCGAGTGAGAGAGCAGCGAGAGAGGGTAAAAGTAAAATAGATACAGCAAAAGAGAGAGCCAGTAGCATGATGCTACTATGGATGGAAAAAGAAAGATGGGGAGAGGGAGGGAGCACATGATAGAAAAAACCCTGTGCTGTGTCTTGTGTGTTGTTGAAAAAACAAGGAGAAGCAGACAGTGAAAAACGAGAGAAAGCAAGCAAGCACTCAGAAAAACGGGGGAGCGGAAGATGTGGGATTATATCTGGTGAAGGATGTGGATGCCATCCAATGCTAAGGCAAGTGCTGTGGGGTTATAACTGGTGCTGTGTGGCAAGTGTTTTGGGTGCAATCTGCTGCTGTGGGTGCAATCTAGTGCTGTGGCAAGTGAAATCTGGCACTACAGTATATATATATATATTGTGTGTGTGTACAGTCATACTAATAAGTCCTCCCACATAGCTCGTAGGTCGCAGCACGCCCCGTTCCGCAGGAACCTTATTGGGTGAGGGTTATATAAAGAAAACATTCTGTTTTCCTTGCTTTTTTGAAAAAGAGTTGGTTTTGCAGTACTGAAGGTTTTTTTTTGATTAGAAGTATATATACCCACCCACCCACACTGTGTGCCACACACATACACTTTTCCTTTTTCAAGTTTCTATTACTGCATACAGAGCTGTATTCAATAAATAGTGCATTGTAGGTGAGTTATTTGAAGTTCACAAATCTCATCTTACCAATATAACTATGCATTATGCAAGGAAAGCTTGGATCTCCTAGCAGGAGACCTTTAAAGGGATTTTTCAACTCCCTGCAGCTCATCCACAACCCACAGTTTATTCAATACCGCCAGCCCGGTGATGAGCAGAGTATTTAATGATCCCCGTTTCTTTTTTTGTGCCCCACCTGGCACACATCATGTCGGAGGATCATGCGCAGAGAAGCAGCCTTAAAAAGTAGTAGTACGGCTGGAATTTCTGCACTTACGCGCCAGAGTGACATGGCAAGTTCTCCAGGCACCCACCAGATCCTGCAACCCTGAGTAGCTGCTCTTTTTTGATGTCATAACAACACTTTCACAATTGCTTTATTAACCTTCAAGCTTTCTCAAATTTGCTTGAAAATGCACATTTGCCCACTCTTTTTATGCTGGTCGGGCTCGCTCGCCACAGTGCATTCACCACCACTTTTACGCGGGGCATTGGCTGTTAAAATTATGCCCCCCCCGAAAAAATTTCTGCGGACGCCCATGCTGTGGAGCGTGAGGGGTCTTATGGCTTAGTATGACTTAGTAAATGTGGGCCTAGCTTTGCCACTTTGAGACAGGTGGTTTCGTATGGTGAGCTGTATTTCATTGTAATAGTCACAGATAGGGTCGCAGACAGCTTTCCTGGGGCGCAGGACTAGAGTTTGCACTGGGCCCTCCTCTATCGGCTGTATTGGCAGGCCTGCCCCCACCCCCCTCTTTCTCTCACCCCTTCTTGTACTCCTTGCTCTCACCCCCTCTATTTCCTCATCCCCTTCTCACACTCCCTCCATGTATTTATCTTCCTACTTCCCTCGTTCACTCTTCCCATCTTACACTCTTCATTTCTCTCCCTCTCCCCCTTCTTTCGCTCACACACGCTCCCCCCACATCTCACACTCTTCTTCCCCTCTATCACTCAATCCCCCACTGGCCACACACACACACACACACTTCACCCCCACACAACTCCCCTGCACACATGCAAACTTCCACTCCACACACACAACCCATCATCCCAATATACACCCCAACCCTCATCACAATATACACGCCCACCCCAATATACGCACACAAAAAATGGTACTGTTGGGGTGGAAGGCCTCAGTTGCTAATGTATGCCCTCCCCCAACGCTGATGTGGATGTTGGGTCCGACGTCCAGATGGGCCCAATTTTTAGGCGCCCCTGGGGTAGGGAGGCTAGCTGGAGTAGCAACTGGGGCTCTGTAGCAATCCTGGCAGCCGTATGCAGAAGTTGGGCCCGACCCAATTTCTAACTGTCCCCCGTAACCACCATGCCCGGGACAGTTGTCCCGGCTCTCCCCCTGTCAGTGGCCCTGGTCCCAGACCTCCAAAGAGATAAGGACCAGATTTATCAAAAACTGTTACACTCTAAGGCACCTAAAGGCCCATTCATTTGCATGGTATGTAAGGTGCCTTGCAACTCAGCAATGTTTAGTAGATCTAGCCCAAAATCCCATCAGAGATTACAAGTGTACAAATATACGTGTAACTAATGTAATAATAACCTATGGCATAATACATTTTGCCATGAGAAAAATCGCTAAAATTGTAACTGCAATGTATAAATTGCTTAAACGGTGTATGCGACTACAGGTGTAGCAAGCTTTATTTTACTACTGACAATGCAGCAATATCTTGTTATATAATGCAGAATACCACAATTTCCATGGGATTAAATGGCAGTGATAATGCATAATATCACAACATATATCACCATAAAGCTCCAGTGAGAGCCACAACTCTTGCTACTGCCACGGGAGACCAGGCAATTTACAGCTTTTTACCAGGATCATGCATTGAGCATAACAAGTTAAAGAAATAAATTGTAAATTGTTTCACAAGAAAAGGCATACACACAATGATACACAAACTACAGGCAAAAAGACACACTTACTTGGGGACTGGGCTAAAAAAAACTACATCCTCCTAGGTGCTGGGAATCCTAAATAAAGATTTTCCCCTGATGAATAGATTCCAGGCAGATTTTGCTGAAGCAGCAATGTTGAAAGACCCGCCCACCCCCTTTCTTGCTGGAGACTTGAAACTTAGAGGACTGTAGAGAACTGAAAATCTGATTGGTGCAAGGGTTTATAATAATTCTGAGTTTCATTCACAAAATACTACAGCCCTATCAGAAGCGTGAGAACATTCTCAGCAGCCAATCAGAGCAGGGCTCATCTGGCTGATGAGTTCAGAGGCAGGGGGCGTCTTGAGCCAGCACAGGACAGTTTCACAGTTCTGGCCAATAGGAAAAGCGCCTACGATCACCATCTTTTCCCTAGCCAGCCCATTGCCTCTCGCTGGGCAGGCCCCACTGAGTCTAGCAGACCAGAGTGTCCGCCCACAAGGGGGTCTCTGTTCTCCGAACCCAGTACTAAACTCTGCCCCATCCATTTAGCACCCTGACACCTCTCAACATCCCGTCCCCTCTTTCATGTACAGATTCTTGGCAGACTAGCTGGCACCTTAAACATATGCCCCAGCTGACTGCATAGAGCCTTATAGTAAAAACAACAAACGATATAAAGTACACTTTATTAGAGAATATACTTTGGGGAACCTTGCATATATGGTTGGAGTACCTCAGAACCGGTTCTGGGTGACCTGGGCATTTACTGGGTATCCCCATTAACCTAGGGACCCCTTAACTGTTTCAGGGACACCTCACATCCCTTTGCCTCATTTACCTTTCTGGTCTGTGCTGAAGCAGGGGTCCCCTAGTGGTGAGTCGCTAAAGCGTTTTCAAGGGGAGATATTGCCGGGACATGTGCCTACTGTACATATACTGTATCCAGGAATCCGACCTGATTCCTGGGTACATTTTTAGGGGAACCAGCAGACCTGGACCCTGACTAGCTAGGCACATTCTGGTAACACTTTCTCCGCAAATCCCCCCCCCACCACTCCTGGAAAGGTAAAAACACATAAAATACTTTATTATCGCATGATTTCACAGTAAGGTTATACAACAGTTAGGCTCAAGAGCTAACACTCCTGAGCCCCAATACATGGATCAGAGGTAACCAAATGGGCTTAACCTTTATTAGTGAACCTGGTTACCCCCTCACCATCACAGCTACATCTCTAGATTGTAAGAGCTTCAGGAGCAGAGACTCCTTTCTCCCAATGTTACATTTATGTCTTGATGCATTTAGCCCATCTGTATTATTATACAGTCATGTTTCACAAAACTGTCAAGTGTGGCATACCTTATTGGCGCTATACATACTGCTGCGGCCGAGTTTATTCGAGCATTTGCCCGTTCTCGGCCGCAGCAGTAACCTGGCGCGCGCCGGAGGGTGCCGGGCGCGCGCCGAAGCAGCGGAAGAGCGCCCTCCGATCGGGGCGCTCTCCCTCCCGCTGCCGGGTCTGCCGGGTCCCCCGGAACCCCCTGCCGCCGTCCCCCACATCGCGGGACACCAGGGCTCCCTCGGGGAGCCCTGGACGCGCGTGCAGGGGGCGCAGGCTCCCGATGACGCGTGACCGCGCGTCAGTGACGCGCGGCACGCCGAGGGGCGGCCACTAGCAAGCCGGGAAATCTCCCGGCTTGCGGATCTGGCCGCAGTGTAATAAACTGTGTCGGTAGTGTATATACATATAATACTTACAGTATGTGCATATTTAAGGATTTTTTTTGAGGGGGGGAGAGTCTACGCCCTTTTGTTTTTGGGTCATTTTACTGTGCTTATGAGAGCTCTTGTTCTTGCTCCGCTTCCAACATGAGTTCTCAGTGCAAGTCCTTTAATCTCTCTTCTTCTCACCCCCTCTCCTTGTAGCATAATGCCAGCAGGCAGTAAAATAGGAGGGGGAGCATGATGTTCCTGAAGCAATGAAGCTCACCTTCATGTCTATTTTTACTGTGCTAGTATTTTTCATTGTAGGACATACTTCACACATGAGCAGTTATTCCAGTAGCATTACGTCTCTCTTTGTAACAACAACAACAACAAATATATATAGTCACATTCCTGTAACACTACACTTGGTATGGGAGCCGTCAAAGCACTTCACAGCAAAAAAAATAGTTGAAATCGCAATCAATTATGTATTAGCATGTGCAAGATAACAGTCCATTGCAAGAACATTTAATCTTCACTATTATAGGTTGTTCCTGTCTATTTTATCCTCTTGTTTCAGCTTGTTCATTCAGTAATTATGATCTGTTGTGATCAGAGACGTTCTCATTGCAATGACAGCTGGACTGATCGTATATATGAACAGTGTATAGAGTCCATTACAGAAATGTTTGTAGGCCCATACATCATACTGTAAGTGTATAGCACGGGTAGAAATGGAATAGGTTACATTAACAGGGAGGCTACAGAAACTCCACAACGTCAGACTCATCAGCTAGCATGAAGCAAAACTACTGCAAACAGACAACAGCAGATTAATCAAAGGAAACATATCCTATCGCTTTATTTTGAATTTCTTCAAATAAATGTGGTGCTATTTGTGGATGAAAGGGGGAAGGGGAACGGGAGACCTTGCTCAAACTTGCAAAATAGTATGGGTAAAGCTGTGTGCTACCTGGGAGATAGAGGTATAGAACAAGTACGAAGGTGTACTGGAGGATAAAGACATCCCTTACCTGTAGTGCACCACGAAGGGATCTCTTATCCTCCAGCACACCTTCGTACTTCTTCTATGGTGCTATTTGTGCACAGTTATACAGTACAGGCAGGCGGCTTTGAAAAATAGCTCCCACGGTGGAAAAAGAGGCCTGCAATAATCAGAAAGTGGTTAGTCTATGGGTAATAAAAGGGGGTGGCTACTGCCCTGTCTAATAAAGCAAATGTTGGTAATTGTACACGTAGCACAGCAATATACTAAACCACATACATTGCAACATGTACAATGACACTATGCTCCAAAGAGCTCACAATCTACTGCGAGAGATATTCGCTTACCTGTAGTGATGGGGAATGGTAAAGAGCATTTAAATCACTCCTGCTGCCTGGTATTAGCTGCACAGAGTTTTAGGAAATATATGGGTTTGGCGGATCCCTAGATATTGCACTAGCTATGATAGATTTTATGGGACCGAGATGCTATGTCTCTCTGCGTTTATTTTAAATTAGTTTGTGAGCTTTAATTTCACGGGCTGCAAACTTTTCATTTAGAGACTACAACAGTCTCACAAGATCACTGTACATGAACATGGCTTTATTATACCCAGTGCAATAGACTACACACCAATACCATCTATGTACCTGCTTTCTGTGAGTATTCCTTCGACTGCTGGCACATGCGTTCTACCGTTTAGCAAGTGTGATGTACTGTATTTCTTCAGACATTACCATTTAGCAGGATTTGTTATGTTTTTCCCTGTGTTTAGTGAGTTGGGGAGGTTGTGAGGGAGAGGAGGTGAGGGCGCTGAAGTAGGAATTTACATAATCTGATTAAATAGGGATTATCTGGTGGCCGCTAAACAGGCTCAGTGTGCTTGAGCTGCAAACCTTTACTATTCATTGCTCTCACAGCCCCGCGGAGATACTGCACCTGCAGAAGCACTGCCTGCTACACTACTGGGATCTCCACATTATGGGGCCATGGGACCAGTTCAGAGGCACCCTGCTTCATGTGTACATAGCGAGTAATTGATCTGTCTGGATTAGTCTCGAGAAGGCCTGAAAATAAAAGCTGGGCCAGTTAGCGCTATCAGTTAGGGTCGTCGCATTCTGAAAAAAGGCTGACTCGGTCTAATTTCTAATGCTGCTCCCTTCTGATGATCTCGCTAATGTCAGAGAGCAGTGCCCAGAGGCTGAGTCAGTGTGAATTTAGAAATATGTTAGCCCCTCACTCCTGTGCTTTGTGTATACATTTTACCTGTATGTTCAGAATAAGTGACTACACAAAAACCAAACTGGATCAGCACTCAAAAATAATAATAATAATGAAGGACTTACGTTTTGCTTTTGGTCTCACCAAGGCTCTTCTGTAATGGGTCAAAAAAGCAGCAATAGCACATACAGGGAAAGGAAATGATAGCAGACACACTGTACTGTGTATGTGCACAATAGAGCAACGTTTCAAGGCCTCCTGGCCCCTGACGTAAGCAAAATGTAAGTCCTTCATTATTATTATTATTTTTGAGAGCTGATCCAGTTTGGTTTTTGTACAGTTGTATGCATCTTGCGGTGTGGATGCAGGATCATAGCACCTCCAGCGAATTGTGTTAAACAGGGTGAGTGCTAGTTCATTGTATTTTTTTCAGAATAAATGGCTAAACAGACTTGCCCGAAAATGTACAGTTGTTAAGTACTGTTTGATGTGATATCATTATATTTACTGGATAATATTCATTTTGCGCAAGTGCAGTTTGGGGGGGGAGGGGGGAGGCGAATCTTTGGTTAGTCATCTTGGATTCATGAGTTGGATGCTGTCAGAACAATTTAAAAATTATTAGACAATTTCTAAATCTTAACCAAACCGTTAACAGTTACAAACAAAGCCCTACTGAAAATGAGCTTGAAGAATGGTCATTTTGACGTAACCTTCAACATACCTATTTGAACTCTACACTCCAATAATTATATTAAAAGACTGTAGGCAGATTTAATTATCTTAATCAATGTTCTCCAACTAATCCTGTTTATATTGAGAAATCTGAGAGCATTCTTTTCACTTCTCAATCTTCTGGGTTCTTCTGTCACCTGCCTCTGACTAGAAGTCCTCAGTCAGTTTACGGAGTTAGCTTCCTGAACCTTAAGCCATAGAGAGTTCCACGTTGTTCTCCTCTATTCTACTATGTCACTAATCCCATCCTTTTGTTTTTGAGATAACATTAAGAAGTCTGTGATCAGTATTTGAAGTTATTCTTTGTCTGCTCTGTCATCTATTCGTCAGTCATTTATGGTTTTGAGTAGGAAGGGCCAACTCCAGTACTCAAGGGCTACCAACTGGTCAGACTTTAAGGATATCCCTGCTTCAGCACAGGTGGCTCAATCAGTGACTCAGTCAATGACTGAGGTACTGATTGAGCCACCTGTGCTGAAGCAGGGATATCCTTAAAGCCTCACCTGTTTGAGGACTGCAGTTGGCCACCACTGGTAGGGTTATTCATTAAAGTGTAACTGTCCCAATCAGCACTAATGGATGAAAACTCAATTCAATTGGAGCGTCCATGGTGTAATGCCCAATCAGCACTATTACACTATAATCAGAGCTTCCAGTTTTAGGATTTAACCGAAAAACAGAACCGACTGATCATCTTCCACTTTTGGTTAAAACCGATAAACACCAGAAGAAATTAAGCATTTTTTCCTATTATATTCCACCTCCTGTGGCAGCCCAGTCACAGATAGGAGACAAAGGCATCATGGGGGAGTATGGACATTAAGCGCAACCGATAAACACCCAATTCAAATGTGTATCAATGTTTGTTTCATTGTTAACACTGATGACCAAAGAAACCCCAATTCTACATCCAATATGACAAATTACTTAGTTAATGACTATCTGTTTTTCCTCTGTCTATTCTTCTCATAAGTATGTGTCATATTCATTAAATCTTGACACATACTTATGTGAAGAATAAACAGAGAAAACACAAATAGTAATGAACTAAATATTTTGTCATATTGCATGTAGCATTGGGGCTTCTTTGTCTATAGTCGTACACTTGAGGTCACTATCCCAGTAGCACTCCAATGGACACAAACAAATATATACATACATAATGCATTGGATTTGGGGTTTGAGCGTGCAAAGACTGTGTACAGTATGTTTAAAACTGATGAACACAGATATTAATCAAATGAAAACATCGGGGGGGAAATAAAACCTAAAATGATTTTATAAAAAAATAAACATTGAAAACCGGAAACCGCTAATTATAATTAATATTTTCACAAAAGTACCTGCTGGAAAAAGTAGGCTTCTGCTGTTATTTTATTACAGATTTCTGATACTAGCACTGCCTGAACACATGAACAAGTCATACTACAAGTGATACACATTTTTACAAATGGCCTGCTTGTCGGATTTAATAGTGATTATATACCTATTTCATATTCTTTGCTTTGAAGTACATTTATAAAACTTCCACAGAGGGGCAATAAAATAAACACAGCTCGGTTATGGGAGAGTGGAGACTAAAACAGATTTCACAGGGTGAAATTTCAGGATCAGAATTTAGGAGACTGAACAAAAATAATCGAACAATTTTCCTGGAAACTACTCAAGGAGAGCTCCCTGTTTATATATAACATGACCAGGTAGCAAAAAGGTCAAAAGAGGTAGAGCATGACTGATGCTTTTGAATTATATACAGTATATAGATAATATGGACAGTCTTCTCAATGCTTTGCAATATAGAAGTTTATAACCCCAAGGTGCAAAATAGTCTAAGAGTAGTGTGCATTCAGTATTCTATGACCCACAAGTTTGTGTCTCCAAAACATTTATGGCAAATAAAAATGTATTTAATTATTTACATTTTTAATTCATTTTGTTATACTTGTGTGCATAAATTGTATTCTTTCAGTTATGAAGGTATTCGTTATTTAGAGTTGTGGGGTACTTGTGAAGGATAGAGTTTGTCATTAAAAACAGATACAAGCAGCACCCTGCCGATGCCCAACTCCAGTTTTTACAGATCCAGCATCTGTCTTCTCTGCCTCATCATTATATCTCTCCCAAGTATTCTTCCAAGTAGTCTTCTATGTAAGGAAACACTACAACTTTTATCCTCCTAGCTTGGCTTTTGTTTGTGTGTTGACGTAATAGCTGGACATCTCCAAACCAAACAGAGAAGCCTGAAAATGAAAAGTAGAAAGAGGAAACAAAGTGCTTTTCCCAAACAGCAGTTACTTTTCTCACTAATCAATCTCGTCCAATGACAAGTCGGCAATTTATGTTGCCAGTGGCCCAGGAAACAGATTTCTTAAGGAATATGCTCAGGCCAAAGCAAATGTTTGCCCTTTCACATTTACAAATGACTGTAGTGGCTTTTGAATCACCTACTCAATAGCAGAATATGTTGTATTATGGTTCCTGGTGTGCATGTACCAAATAAACGCAGAAATGGGACTTCCCGTTACCACTTCAACACACCTTTTTTTCTAGGGGAGGTTCGCACCTTTGCAAAAAAACAAAAACAAATTTATGAGTGCAGTTTATGTGCCAGCTTCATGTGATATACAGTACAGTAGGAGGTTTGGAAGCCCGAGTTCAGTTTTGGTTGCTAGCAAATTGCAGTGCACTATTCATTTGTAGAGAGGGGAGAGAAAGGAGGGGGAGGCAAGGTTTATGCGAAGCTTTTGATTCCCCTATTCACTGCGAAAAAACGAGATCACTCCAGCAAACTGGTGTGTGGAGATAAGGATTTGAAGCAGTCTGCATGAGACTGATAAGGCTGCCTCCCTTTACTGGAAGATTACTTGTTAAGAACCTGTGTAAAATAAAATACAGTTAAAAGGCTTAACACTATCACTCATTTTCATCCCCACATCCTCCCGGCCTTACTGATTCTCTCATGAATAATGCCCTACTGATTTCTGCATGCATGTTTGATGAATAATGCGCATTGCCTACATTCTCTATTGCCAGCCATGAGGAAAAGGGGGTGATTTGGGAGGGAGGGAACAGTGGGTGTTACATGGCTGCTTGTAAAAGAGATACTTGGAGGAGCAGTAAATCAAGAAAATCTTTGCTTACACCAGAACATGTATTTTAATTTTTCTTCCATTACCCGCACTTCCTATTAACCCTGGTAAAGTAAGTATCGTGTTTCTAACAGGAGGCGATCGTTTTTTGGAAATATTATTATTATTTATTTTATTTTACTCTTGCGATCATTTAAAATAAAATGGCATTCCTTTTGGTGACATAAGTACAATTTAAAAAAATGAGTTTGATAATCAAATGTTGATTGACGTTTATTGCATAAAGACCGTCCCTATATTATATATGGAAAATAACAAGCTTTTTGTAACAATAATATTTGGATTTTCTTTAGAGGTAGAAAAGCGCTTTGGATACCAGGGAGGAAAGTGTAATATTGTAATTACCAAATTACACACATTGCATTTTTTTTTTTTTTTTTTGCATTTGTTCAACCTTGATGTTCTCCTACAATGGCTCAGTTTAACTGCCTGATTTACATATAATCTTGTAGAAACAGACACTTGCAAGCACATTACCCATTTGCACAATAATTATACAGTCATCCCTTCTTATTCACAAATTCACTCCATATATTCAACCACACTCATAAACACAATGACTGTTTAAAAATAATAATAATAATAATAAAAAAATAAAAAATATATATCACATTTGAATCAATATTTCTGTAAAACAAAAACAATTTCATAATTGTATGATGCAGAATCTAATCAGCACGTTAAAAGAAAAGAATAACCCTAACAAATACATATTTGTATCAAATGTAGTAAGTGGAGCTACAACTATGTACAGACTTAGGCCTTGGCCATGTTTGGCGCTTGCTCGCTCTCGCTTGCTGCCGCTCGCTCTACCAGGAGCTTTTTGCTGTCCTGACAGAGGAGACAGCAAGCGCTTGGGAGGCGGGTATCACTGTGTGTGTGTCACTGGGGAACGTGTGTGTGTGTGTGTGTGTCTGTGGGGGATGGTGTTGTGTTTGAGTGTGTTATGTATGTGTGTGTGTATGCATGTGTATGTGTATGCATGTGTGTGTGCATTGTGTGTGTGTGTGTGTGTGTGTGTGTGTATGCATGTGTGTGTATGTATATGTGTGTGTGTGTGTGTGTGTGTATGCATGTGTGTGTGTATGCATGTGTGTGTGTGTATGCATGTGTGTGTGTATGTGTATGCATGTGTGTGTGTATGTGTGTATCCATGTGTGTGCGTGCGCGTGTGTGCGTGCGCGCGTGCGTGAATATATTTATCAAAGTTGCACAATGTTAATAAATAATTTATTCTCACAACATGTCTTTTTTTTTAATTTTTAAAATATTATATAATATACACACACACACACACACACACACACACACACACACACACACA
>WSYH01001199.1:64862-135295 GCA_036426205.1 Ascaphus truei
ATACACACACATGCATACACACACACACACACACACACACACACACAATGCACACACACATGCATACACATACACATGCATACACACACACATACATACGCATACACACACACATACATACACACACACACACACACACATGCATACACATACACACACACACACACACAGGAGACATGGATAGGGGCAGAAGGGAGACATGGATCGGGGCAGAAGGGGGACATGGATCAGGCAGAAGGGGGACAGGGATCGGGGCAGAAGGGGGACGTCACGGAGCTGGTTCGCCCTCATTGGGCGAACTGCTCACGTGACCGGCCGTTCGCCAGCAAGCGGAAGGAAGCGCAGGTGAACCCCTACTAAAGCCGCCCTAATTGCGGCTGTAGGGGCTCAGTGCTGAGCGGGAGCGCGCCTCAGCGTGCTTCCGCCAGCAAGCAGGTAACATGTCCGGGGCCTAACTCACAATCACAGACATCCTTGGATAATCATGCCACACCTTCATACATAGACCAACCCACAGTCACAGATATCTACACAATCATGTTTACTCTTGAAGAGTCATCATTCTGATATACCACTGAGCATTTACAGATACACCTGTTCAACATGTTGCAACCATGACAGAGGAGCTCATCACAACTTTCCCGACGTGGAGAAGCAGCATATAGAATAGGAGAGTTAGACACATACACTATGAAATGGTCAAGTAGAGTTATCAAACGACCATATCCGAGATATTAGAAATGACCACCGTAGACAGCTGACAGCAGATAGATTGACCCATTTTAATCCTTTTTCGAAACCGCCTAACTTTTGTTTCGATTAATTTCTCTTCTCTCGAAGTTTGTCCACTTCTCTTAAAGGTTTCTAAAGGAGATATATCTTTGGCTTAAATAACAGGCAGACTACAAATAAAACCACATACAGTACTGTAGGTTTTGATAGCAGTCTGGCTAACAGCCTAGTACTATATTAGCATTTGTAAAGCTTTAGTTTTCTTTTTTAGTGATTTGAAGTGTGACTTACAAATTCACCACTGCTTCCTAACATTGAGACGTGTAAATATTTACTAATACTCAAAATTAAATTAACGTTTTCAAAGGATATAAAAAAAATGGAAGAACTGGCATAGTTGTTATTTTAGCAAATAAGGAAAATTGTACTGTAGTATAAAACATATTTGCAACCAACTATATTGTACATTGTGCTAAAAAGTGTATTTAGTAGCTTAAGAAATTACATGGTAACACTGTTAGTTTAAACTTTCACTAATAACAGCAGGCACGGGATTAGTCAGACTATTTCCAAGTGACTATGTCCAGCTAGTTTTACTTGTAACTCTTTTTAAGCATTTTCAATTAGGCCAAAGGTTAAAGCAATATCTAGAAGCACCGTTGCTATGCATTTAACTGACACTAGTAAAAACCCACCTGCTACTTATTCTTCTGTATAGTCCAGAGTCCAGACAGAGACTTAAGGATTTATTGGTGTGACTTCTGCCTCGAAGGTCACTTTATTGTCCTTCCATTACAGGGCAAATGAGTACAAATTTCAGAGCCTCAATAAAAGCACCCAGATACAGGGAGACAGTTTTAGAGGAGGGGGAGAAGAGGGGGAAACATCTACTAAATGTACATCCATTCATCGTCTAACATGAGGTCAAGAATGATCACAATCAAAATAAATCACACCTCAATCTTTTTAAGTAAGCAAATTTTGAAAGCATTTGCAGCAGTGGACACGGTGGAACAAAAGACAGAATGACTCCCTGATCTTATGAGCCTGCAATTTAAATCATGGTACAGTTCCATTGAGAGCACACAATATTCTGTAAGTCCCAAAGAAAACAATGTGGTTTTTTTTTTGGAATATTTGTAAAAAATGTAGGCACACTAAATGGAATATTAACGTTTTAACAGCATTATTGTCAAAAAAAATAGCTAAGGTTTGGCCCTGCTGGGTTTTTCTTTTCATTTGTATCCATGCCTCAGCATAAGGCTCTGAGAACATTCTGATGCTATGTAAAAATAAGTAATAATCACAATAAACTAAGAATACAATTACAAAAAAAATGAGGTTGTAAGTGAAACTTTTATGCGTTTTGTCACCGAAATAGTATTTTGATTTTTATTATTTTGACTGAATTAAACACTTTTGAGAGATTCAAAACACAAAGAAGTTTCACTTAAAACGCGCTTGCTTGGCACCCCCCCCCCCCCTTTTATATATATATATTTTTTTTTCTTCTGTGTGTAACATATTTCTTCATTGTCATTTTTTTGTATATCAGTTTCATAGTCACAATATCTGTTATAGTTGTATGCCATTCATTGTCATCTCTTCTTATTGAATTCAAAATCATTTGCGAGTACTCCTATTCCATTTTATATGTTTACTATTGTCTACCTGGAATTTATAAACTGATAAACCTCTAGTGTTATCATACTGATTGTTGTGTCCTCACCTTTTTCTATAGCCCCCCATTCGAGCGCCCGGTGAATAGTATAATCACTATACCACATTTGTTCTCTATTTCCTCCAAGCAGTGGTCTGTGTGCGCTTGCCTGTCTCTGAACCCGCGTGTGTGGCTCAGTGCGGCACGAAAGCCAACGGCTTCTGCGTGGCATGCGGGAGTGGTACCGGACGCTTCTGCTCATGTGCGAGATGCGCCGGCCGCTTCTATGCATGTGCGCACCGATAGCCACTTCTGTGCATTTGTGCGCTGACGGCCATCACCGACGTTGCCGACAAAGCCTCTTCTACCAACACTGACGTCACTTCTATTACAAACTTCCGTCTCCATGAAGGATATTTGTGCCAGCTCAGAAGTTTCACTTCAAAAACCCTAAAGTGCTGAATATTTTATACCCGTTTTGAATTCCCTTTTTTGGGGAGATTTGCACTTTTATAGAAACTGCATTTATGTGCCCACATGTAAATACATCAACTCAAAATAAGGTTTCTGAGGACAGGCCCTGGGTGTTTCTGAAAATATAAAAGAAAAAACAGACTAAAACACAAACATTTACCCATGTATTTTAATAACTCTAACAATGTCTGCAAGTTAATACAGGATTACACCTAACCTCTCAATTTAAAAAAAAAAAGTAAAGAAGTTACATTGTTCATTCCTAAATAGCATGCCCTGCTACCACTGAAGGTTAGCATGAAGTACTTAATGTTTGTGCGAGAAAAATGTTGACCCTCCCACACTACTTCTGATAATGTTCAATGATGCTGAGCATTTTTATACAGTAAAAGACTGTTCATGGTCCCAAGGTTCAAGAAAGTATCCGGCCGCTCCTCCTTCTCTTACCATGAAGCTCACGCCTGGACAATCTACCTGAGACTCTCAAAGCCACCACCAGTCTAAGTTCTTTCAAGACTTCAACAGTCTCACATTTTATTCTGGTCTGTAACTGTTACATACGCCTATAACATATATTACCTTTAACTGTTCATGACATGTCTTTAAATATAATGTATAACATATGTTCATTTAATGTAACCATGTATTGTCATCAGAACTGTGTGCCCAGGACATACTTGAAAACGAGAGGTAAATCTCAATGTATTACATCCTGGTAAAACATTTTTTATAAATAATAAATAAATAAAACTAGAAGGTGGCATCAGTCAGCAGCTAATTGACATGGCTAAAAATGGATTTATGTTTTTTTAGGTATCCACCACAGTGGTGTTCTCCAGTACAAACTAATAGAAATGTCAACCTGCAAGGCCCAACATCAGAGAGAGATTAGAAATGGAATAGGATGGAAAAGTACTAACTTATGTCAGTGAGAACCCATTGAAGTGTATGAGCTGATGCTACAAATCCGCAACAATGACTCCCAGAAAATCAGTGAGAATTGACAGGTCTGAAGCAACACACAGGGATCATACCCAGAGTGGACTGGGGCAAGTAATGGCCCTGTTTCAGAAGTTCCTTTTTCAAAGCAGACGTTAAATCTTTAGTTTATGAGAAAACTCTCACTTTTGTGACGTTATCCCCCTCTCTTCCTACAATAACTTATAAACAATTAAACTTTGTTGTTCCAATCATATTCTTAGTTTGGAATGGTTGCCTACTAAGCCATAGCTCAGGTGTTACTGGTAGACAAATAGTCTGGATTGGCTTGTGGAGCAAAATGCTTATATTTGAATCTTATGTAATCAACTCTGGTAAAATATCAGTACAAGGGGGAAACCCCCTAATGGGTTGCTCCACATCAAGAGGGTATATGCAGTTAGGTCCGGAAATAATTGGACACTGATACAAGTTTTGTTATTTTGGCTGTGTACCAAAATAAATTCAAGTTACAGTTAAATAATGAATACGGGCTTAAAGTGCAGTCTATCAGCTTTAATTTGAGGGGATTCACATCCAAATTGGAGGAAGGGTTTAGGAATTACATCTATTTAATATGTAGCCCCCTCTTTTTCAAGGGACCAAAAGTAATTGGACAATTCACTCAAAAGCCGTTTCATGACAGGTGTGGGCTATTCCTTCGTTATTTCATCATCAATTAAGCAGGTAAAAGGTCTGGAGTTGATTCCAGGTGTGGCATTCGCATTTGGAAGCTGTTGCTGTGAACCCACAACATGTGGTCAAAGAAACTCTCAATGCAAGTGAAACAGCGCATCCTTAGGCTGCAAAAAAAAAAAAATCCATCAGAGAGACAGCAGGAACATTGGGAGAGGCCAAATCAACAGTTTGGTATATTCTGAGAAAAAAAGAACGCACTGGTGAGCTCTGCAACACAAAAAGGCCTGGACGTCCATGGAAGACAACAGTGGTGGATGATCATAGGATCCTTTCCATGGTAAAGAAAAACCCCTTCACAACATCCAGCCAAGTGAAGAACACTCTCCAGGAGGTAGTGATATCATTATCCAAGTCTATCATAAAGAGAAGACGTCACAAGAGCAAAGAGAGCACCACAAGGTGCAAACCATTCATAAGCCTCAAGAATAGAAAGGCCAGATTAGACTTTGCCAAACAATATCTAAAAAAGCCAGCCCAGTTCTGGAACAGCATTCTTTGGAGAGATGAAACTAAGATCAACCTGTGCCAGAATGATGGGAAGAAAAAAGTATGAAGAAGGCTTGGAACGGCTCATGATCCAAAGCATACCACATCATCTGTAAAACACGGTGGAGGCAGTGTGATGGCATGGGCATGCATGGCTTACAATTGCACTGCGTCACTAGTGTTTATTGATGATGTGACAGAAGACAGAAGCAGCGGATGAATTCTGAAGTGTATAGGGATATATTGTCTGCTCAGATTCAGCCAAATTCAGCAAAGTTGATTGGACGGCGCTTCACTTTACAGAGGGACAATGACCCAAAACATACTGCAAAAGCAACCCAGGAGTTTTTTAAGGCAAAGAAGTGGAATATTCTGCAATGGCCGAGTCAATCACCTGATCTCAACCCGATTGAGCCTGCATTTCACTTGCTGAAGACAAAACTTAAGGCAGAAAGACCCACGAACAAACAACAACTGAAGACAGCTGCAGTAAAGGCCTGGCAAAGCATCACAAAGGAGGAAACCCAGCGTTTGGTGATGTCCATGCGTTCCAGGCTTCAAGCAGTCATTGCCTGCAAACGATTCTCGACAAAGTATTAAAAATGAACTTTTTATTTATGATTGTGTTAATTTGTCCAATTACATTTGAGCCCCTGAAATAAGGGGACTGTGTATGAAAATGGTTGCAATTCCTAAACGTTTCATACGATATTTTTGTTCAACCCCTTGAATTAAAGCTGCAAGTCTGCACTTCTATTGCATCTCGGTCGTTTCATTTCAAATCCATTGTGGTGGCCAGAAAACTCAGCTCTCCACTCCGAATGGCCGCCGTATAGTTCCCACGCTGGATTGCGCTCTCAGTATCTTTGAGAAAGTCGTCCAGTGGTGACAAAACGCGTCAGGGATACTGAGAGCGCAATTACGTCACTATGACGCTGCGCACGCGCACGAGGCCAAATCCAGCGTGGGAACTATACGGCAGCCATTCGGAGTGGAGAGCTGAGTTTTCTGGACGGCAAACAGGCGGCAAACGGCACCCCAGGAATCCAGAGAGCGGTGACAACATTGGCAGTCCTGAAGGAGTCCACAGAGACGCTATTCCACAGTAAAGAACCGGATGGTGGTGATATATTCACAAACTGCCTTTTTATCATTTTTATCTTGTGAGTGTGATTCTTCCCCCCCCCCTCCCATTCCCTTCCCTTTTACAATAAATACACAGTGTTATGCTATGGGGCGTGCGTTCTCTCTTTTTCTGTTTTTAGATATCCGTGGATGTGGTTAATCCCATGTGAGAGCAGCCGGAGATCCCTCTGTCAACATCATTTACCTCCATTTATGGACTAACGTTTAAAGGACTGGTTGGACTTTATTTATTCATTTTTTCTCATTTATGCACTTTTTTATTTATTTTTTTCACTTAAGATATTTGTGTTCTATCATATAGTTCAGTAGATACTATTGTTATATGTGAATTGTTTTTGCATTTTCCACTTTTGCATATATTTATAGCACTATATACACTTAATCTTACTTCATTATTCACTATAGTCCACCAATTATAGAGTTATATTGGCAGTACTATTTTGAAGCGGCTGACACTCATGTTCATATATATCTATATAATATATGATAATATATATAATATATATACATATCTATAATAGATAATATAATCTAATATATATAGATATCTAATACGATATACCTATAGACAGGAAACCCCATTATAACGCGGTCCTCGGGGTCCACCCCGAGACCACCGCGTTAGTAACGGGGTCGCGGAAAAAAAATGGCCGCCGCTTTAGCGCATATTCACCCCGCGGTGAAGGAGATGGGAGCGGGGATGTCCCTCCGGTCCCCGCTTCCCCCTGTCACCGCGTGACAGGCCGCGGTGAAGGAGATGGGAGCGGCGATGTCCCTCCGGTCCCCACTTCCCCCTGTCACCGTGTGACAGGCCGCGGTGAAGGAGATGGGAGCGGGGATGTCCCTCCGGTCCCCGCTTCCCCCTGTCACCGCGTGACAGGCCGTGGTGAAGGAGATGGGAGGGGGGATGCCCCTCCGGTCCCGGCTTCCCCCTGTCACCGCGTGACAGGCCACGGTGAAGGAGATGGGAGCGGGGATGTCCCTCCGGTCCCCGCTTCCCCCTGTCACCGCGTGACAGGCCGCGGTGAAGGAGATGGGAGCGGGGATGTCCCTCCGGTCCCCGCTTCCCCCTGTCACCGCGTGACAGGCCGTGGTGAAGGAGATGGGAGGGGGGATGCCCCTCCGGTCCCGGCTTCACCTTCTCCCCACCGTTGTCCCCGCTGCCTGCGCAGGAGGAGGAGGGGGGGGGTCTGTGGGTGCTGGTGTGTGTGTGTGAGAGTGTGAGTGTGTGTGAGTAAGTGTCTGTGAGTGTGTGTAAGTGTCTGTGAGTGTGTGTAAGTGTGTGTACCCTTACCATCTCCTTTCCCTGTGCTGCTGGTCCCCTACCTGGTCAACCCCTCTGTGTGGAGTCGGATCCTGGGGTTGTAAGTAATTGCAAGCTCCAATTAGGGACAAATAAACTGGGGCCAGCAACAGACCGGCGTATTATGGTCCTTTCCCCGCGGGGTCTCTCGGTACTTGTAGTTCAGGCTCCACTATGTTTACAACCTGTGTGTGTGTGTGTGTGTGTGCAGTGTGTGTCAGTGTGAGCAGTGTGTGCAGTGTGAGCAATGAGCAGTGTGTGTGCAGTGTGCAGTGTGTGTGCAATGTGAGCAATGAGCAGTGTGTGTGCAGTGTGTGCAGTGTGAGCAATGAGCAGTGTGTGTGCAGTGTGTGCAGTGTGAGCAATGAGCAGTGTGTGTGCAGTGTGAAGTGTGTGTGCAGTGTGCAATGTGAGCAATGAGCAGTGTGTGCAGTGTGCAGTGTGAGCAATGAGCAGTGTGTCAGTGTGTGCAGTGTGAGCAATGAGCAGTGTGTGTGCAGTGTGAGCAATGAGCAGTGTGTGTGCAGTGTGTGCAGTGTGAGCAATGAGCAGTGTGTGAGCAGTGTGTGTGCAGTGTGTGCCACGGGAAAACCGCGTTATAACCGAATCGCAGTATAACGAGGCGCGTTATAACGGGGTTTACCTGTATATATATATATAGCAACTGTAAATATTACTGTATGTTCATTTGCATGTCTTAGACAGGTCTGCAACCCTGTCTTTCCCCATTGTCACCCAGCATACAGTGCTTCCACTGCAGCAAGGGATTCTGGGAAATGACATGCAAATGACCACCTTTTGTCTCAAGCTCGTATTACACAAGCCAATCCTCAAGCCAATGCATGCTGTTTTAAACACAGCTTTTAAACAGAGGCTGGGATGAGATGCAAAGCCATTAAACCCACTCACAGACATGTTTCAACCTTGATGGGTATCATCAGTGTGAGGCTATATATATATATATATATATATATATAGTATATATATATATATTACAAGACAAACTGCCTGCAACAGACTAAGCAAATAATGAGTACTTAAATTAGTAATATAATAACCACTAACGGTGCTAGGGACTAGAAGTCATATAACAATGAAAAGAAAAAGAAAAGTGTCCCAACTCAGTACTCAAGTACGGTCACGGCCCCTTTTATTTTCCCACATCTCCGATTTTGTTTGGGTATTTTTTTCGAATGCCACGCACTTCACCGCGTTCATGCCGCATTCATGCCGAGACAGCGCTAATACAATGCACGCGGCCGCAACTTTAAAAACCGGAACATGCCGCATCAAGCATTGCATCTGCCCGCGGGTTTCAGAGTTGCGCTGAAACGGCCGCACGAGGCTAAAGGCGGCCGCCACTGTATACTCAGAACAAATATCAAAGAAAATTATGATTTATTTAACAGCACAAATAATCACACATAAAATACAAAAAATATTATAACAAACCCTGACATCCTCCTGTGATAGAATATGTATCAGACAGGGGAAATCCCCTATGAAGATACTGATGGACCCCTAATACCCAAGGCAAGGGAAAAAAAACCTATAAGCACAAAATATATGTAGAACAAGGGGTTAGCAATAACCCCTTGAACCTACAAGGCCGGCCTCACCCCTAGTAAATATAAAACCACACAGCAAGCATAGATAACACATGCACCAAATTGCCTAATACATGCTGATGTCAAATACATATATTATATACATACACCGTACATGCAGTTGGTATAATCAAGGCAAACCAGGCACAGTACCAAAAAGAGACTGTTAGTATGGGATCAACAATGGTTAACAGTTCACATCAGTTACCATAGTCCATGAGACCATCCATGCCACACTGTGATAATAAAATGTCCAAAGGGTAAAGATCTTCCAATTGAGGGGTCCATCCGCAGGGGTGTCAGGGAAAAACAAACGTGTTTTTTGTGGAAGCCGCAAAGGAGAAACGCGTAGGGCGTGGATAGTTCATTTTTTCAGTGTTGCACGATTTTACGGTAGTGGATAGGAGCTACATTTTATTTTTTGAGGATTACCGGCACCCGGCATCAGTGACGTCATACGTGGGAGTGAGGTGCTCACGCGAGACAGAGTGACGTCATTACATCCTGCGGAGGCACCGGAGGAGCCCAGAAGGCGGAGAGAAGCTGATGCTGGACAGCTGTTACACCCATACATGCCGTGATAGATTACAGCGGAGCGTATTGCAAGGATATCCAGGTACTGGGAGTACTAAAAGTGCCGTGAGAGACTATAACAGGGCTCACTGCAAGGGAACTGCACTAGGTCCCGTGAGTACCGTGAGTACTATAAGTGCCGTGAGAGACGTTACCAGAGCTCACGGCAAGGGAACTGCACTACCATATAATACCATACACCAGGACAACAGCAAAGGTGTATAGGAATACTATTACGGGAATAGTGACTGCTAGAAGCACAGCTGGGAACCGGTAGACCCTATTAGTGTGAGATACTCTGATATTCTCAATTGTTTTTAAAGAGCTCACAAAGTGTGAGTTTTTTTTACTTATTGTGATTCATTTAGTTTTTTATCATTAAAACTGTGTTACACTATCCTGTGGCAGTAAAGAATCGCTGCAAGATCCGAAGACACAGACCCAGGAACGTTCCCAGAATACCTACAGAGTTCCAGATCCTAGGGTGGATAAAAGGCCTGAATTACTTGAAACGCTGCGAGTGCATATCTTACCATTTATGGGTTCATTTTTTCAGACATACTACCCTGTTTTTTCTCTCTCTTGTCTCCCCTTGCGCCTAGGTCATTCTTCTGATACATATATACATACCTGGTACTCAGAGGTAGCCATATAGATAGCTAATAGTAGCTAACTCAGCTTTGGAATAAATTACACAGTATACTATATACAGTATACTCATTACCTTAGTAAGATACAATCATAGGGGATCTCTTCTCAACAAAAGTGGGCCGAGCTTCTAATTTATTACATTTCTGAAGGGAATATTTTCTCAATAATAGCTAATTCAGCTTTGAAATGTAAGCATGTTTACTCACCTTCCTGGTCAGATACATTTGTAGGGAGTTCCTCTCAATTACATTTGGCTAAGCTACTAAATTACTTAATATTCACCTCAGGTGGATATTTTTGTAGCCACACTATCCTCTGGTTCATTTTCATTGTGAGTGGTGCAGTTTCTCTGTATACTATCAGGCAGATGATGCTGACACAACAATCCTCGAGTTTATATTAATAGTCTGCCTCACACCTTAGAATGTTTCTCCTTCCTTTTCATTGCCACTTGGAACCATATATAAATCATCAATAAAGTTGAACAATTAAGATGTTATCAAGTGGTATATGAGACATTAACAGGCATTTACTACAAGCACACACCTTACCTGCACTTTTAATTATTTTTATATTAGTTATTTTTGTCATTTTTCCAGGACCCATTAATTTTATTATAACCAATAAAGTGTTAATTTTGTAAACTACAGGGTGCTTGAGTGCAGCTGCAAGGGGATTATTTTCTTATTCAGTATTCAGTAAAATATCAAATTGATAAGTACAGCTTTGTTTCTTTGTACTAGCCAGTAAAACAGGTAATATTTAGAATTCATTCACTTTTTATTTGAGATTTATTGTAGGTTACAATATTTTATAAAAAAGCCAACAAGATTTTTTTTTTTTTTTTAAATATATGTATAATATGGTATGGGGAGATTTTAGAACCTGGTCAAATCTCTTTTGCTTCTGTTCATGAATTTAAGGAAATTGGAGAATCTTAATTTCTATGTTTACTGCTGTATCTCTGAGGTCACTTTCCCAGTACTGTAACACTAAAGTTGGTACTGTCATGGAACAAGTATTCCCCTTTTTTGCTCTCTCTGTTCACCCCCCCCACCCCTACCTTTGTTTGCAGTTTCTGCCTGTCAGTTCCTCATTCTCAGCTGCATGTAGTTTACTCCACACACACTGTGCCTGTGTGATATGTTACAATGTTGCCTTCCCTGCCTCTGGCATGTAGTCAGTGAGTTGCTACTGCAGCGTCTGAGATCTCTCCTAGAATGGGCTATTCTGCCCTCCCCCGTTTTGCTCATACATAGTTTGTCCCAAGACTATTCCTTTTACCCAGATTCCCCCTCACTTCCTTTTCATTCCTGACTTGGCCGAGTGAGTACCTTCCTGTCACACTCCCATGGCAAGGCCATCACTTTCTACCTGTCCTTAACTACAAACTCACAACATCCACAATTACCTGTATTCACTGATGCTTTTCCAATAAAGTGAAGGAATATTATAGGACTTGGTGTGATTTGGAAAGGGGGCTGAGTTAAGCTAACTGGGGCTATTCACACATCACACGTGACCCTGGCTTCAGAATAGGTACATAAATATTTAATACAGTGGATTGAGGTTGCTGAGCTTGCCAAGATCGTGTATTTCTATGTATGAATCTAGTTGTGTGTGATCAGCATGCCCTGGAGCTGTAACGCCAAAACTTTTATATTATGTAATTTTCAATTTTAACCATCAGTTGACCACACACTACTTGTTTATTCCCTGATCTGGTTGTGAAGTAGAGATAACAAGATATATCTTTAATTGCCTAAGGCAGTGGTTCCCAGCCTTTTAAAATTGTGTCATCTCCCGCACTCAACAAAAAGCATTTGTTTTGAATACGGGACCCCCATTCTGTGTCCCGTGCATGATGACCAAGGTCAGGGAAGTAGCCCTAGGTTGGGAAACACCATCTTAATGAGAAGCCAGCCATGTAACAGGAGCACATAGGCTAGTATTCAACAAGCCCACCATAAAAAAAAGAGACCTGTCACATAATGACACTGAGCACTTGTCATTAGGTCTCTCTCTTTTTGTAATATCATTCAGGCATCAAATGGGTTCACATGAGTAGTTTGGATGCATTGCCAGTCTGTCCGTTTAATAAAATGGTGTCAATGTTATAACATGAGTAAAAACGTCATAAGAAACAGTTACAAAACCTATTCCAATGATTATGAGGGCAAAATCGGCATCATAATGTTGAATGATGAGTTCAATAAATGATGGGTGGGGAGACAAATTATGCAACCATTATTCAACTATTATCCACAAAATTCCTTTTAAGATACAGTAAGCCCCTAGTGAATATTAAATATACTGTAAAGCTGCTTGCTGGACATTACTTTAGTCACATTCATTTGAATGGAGCGGATGTCTTCTCCAGTCCCAAGACACGGCTTTGCACCATATTGAGTAGGGCTCATTTGTAGAAATATGCCAACAAATATTTACTGCTCTTTTAGGAATAAAATGTCCATTAAGTTACCAAAAAGTGTATTCTCTTCTGATAAAGGCTTATTGTTAGGAAAATAGTTCCAGTCACAGCAAAAAGTATTCCAGTTTGTAAAGATACAAAAAGAAAAAGAAACCAATAACTTACCAAAAAAAAATGTAGAGGTTGGTCTTTTTTGTGTAACAACTGCATACAGTAACCGTTTTCATTTAACTGCGCAACCGTGATTGTGAGAGGCAACCATGAGACATTAGAACCTAAACGTCCCTGGAGCAGTAGGAAATAGCATCCCCCAGCGGCTGCATGTTAGTCTGCACAAAGCTTTCCCCGCAGTTGGGAATTTCTGCAGTGCTTTTCCTTCAACAATCCCCAGCAGCAGGCAAAGTTAATCAGGATGCAGCACTACAGTAGAAATGGATATACACTAGTGTCCCCACTTATTATAAACTAGGAATGGGCAATGACAAAACATTTCCCCACTTGAACTATATTAAGAAAAGTGATAAATCTAGTTATCACAATAAATATCTGCTCAATAGGATCAGCAAATAATCCTGAACCGTTATGACAACTAATGTGCTTTTTAATTAATTCCATTTTAAAACAAAAGCGCCTTTACTACCCCAAGTCCCTGAACATCAGAGATAGGGGCAGGGATGGTTTAAGCAGAAGGGGGCAAACACAAGAAGGTGATCTCTCTGGGTCAGAAGTGTAAAAGAGAGATACTGAGATCCATTCACATTGGTATTTCTGCCTTCTTTGAAGCTTAGGTGTTTTAAACTGCATGCCACTACAATGTCAATCCCATCACAAAAATGTTCAATATTAAGTTATGTTCCTTTTTATTATTCCAATATTAATATCTCGCAGTGAACAAACAAATATAAAGTCCCCAGCGCTAAAGTCCAAGATACCGTGATCTTTAAGGCAGTCTCTAGTCTTTAAGATGGTGGTTGGGCTCTGGTTTAGATGCTCCAGATGGGATAGATGTCCTTGATGTAGATGGATACACCGTCTGAAATAACAGATAAGCAGACACACCTGATTGCGCAGTGTGTTATAGCAATCAGAGCCCTATCTGAGATGTGAAAGAATCCTACTCACATAATCAACGCCCATATGTTCAGTGGAGAGGATCTGTGCTTGCTCCCCTTCTGATCCGCTCCTCACACGAACCCCACGTGGAGACAGCTTACAGGAGACAGCTTACAGGATACACCCTATGGTGCAATAACAGATGGTATTGCTCAATATGCCGTCCGCAGCTTGCATTTCCTACCACCACACCGGAGAGTATCACTGCACACAGACACGCTGTCGACTTGGCGTGTGACGTCAGTGCTTTAGGAAGCTCTCCCTGCGGCAGGACTACAGTGGCTGGGATGGTTCAATGACTAAGCTCCTCCTCCCTACGCGTTTCGTGACACGTGGTCACTTCGTCAGGGGATGGTGGAGCTTAGTGTGTGATGCCTTATATGCAAACCCAAATGGAGAGATCCTCCTACTAGGGGTGGGGCTTAGCTGCAATGTTGATCAAGGAGGATCAGCTCTGACACTAACAGCGTGATCGGGGTTAATGCCTTGCCATACTGCATATAAACACCCACATATTATGCAATGAATGAGAACAATACAACGGATAAATTAAGAACAAATAAAATAAAATAATAAAACAATCATAATTATATATAAACAGCCATGAATTATCATGGTATAGGTCACATTTTATAAAATTAATATATTCAATAAATGCAATCCCTGAATGTTTTACATAAAATATCCCACTCTGCTTGGCAAGGATAGATTAAGAGTCCTTCAAAAAGGCTGCAAGGTCAAACTCAATGTTAAGGCCTAGGGGGGTCAAGGTCTTAAGTGTGTAGATCCAATAACTTTCTCTTTTGGAGACTTTATTGAGCCTGTCCCCCCCACGCCAACTGCTTTTGGGATTATCAATCCCTATACATACTAAACCCTCTGGACTCTGTTGGTGGTGTATTCTGAAATGGTTTGAGACACTATGTGTCTCGAGACCCCTCTTAATATTGTAAACATGTTCTGCGAACCTTCGTTTGAGGGGTCTCCCCGTGCGGCCCACATATTGGAGTCCGCACGGGCATTCCAGCAAATAGACACAGAAATTTGTTTTACAATTGATGAAGGTTTTTATGTCAAAGTTTTTTCCTGTCACATTAGATTTAAAAGTCTTTGTTTTTTTACTGTGTTTACAACCAATACAGCTTTGGCATGTATAGTAGCCTTTAAGATCATTTAGCCATGTTACATGGTGATCTCTCAGGCCATCTAACGGACAGCTAGGTGATAAGGAGGATTTCAAATTCTTTGCTCTTTTAAACACTATTTTAGGTTTACTGGGTAGGATGCTCTTAAGAATTGGATCTATTTGGAGAAACCCCAATGTTTGATAAGCGTCTTATTTAGATATAATGGGAGCTATACCACTATACTGTGTGATGGAAAATGGAAACTTGGCCTGACCATTCTCAGCCATTTTCTCTTTCACACAAGCAAGGACGGCTCTATCAGTTTTATTAACCTCTTTGATCGCAAGATCCAAATCTTTGCGTTTTTATACTCCGTTCAATGAATTGGTTTTCAACTCCTTAATTTGCTGTTGGTATAACGAGTTTTCCCGAACAATTCTGCTAATCTAAGGCTGGCCCCTTGGGGATGTTACGCACCCAATTGGGGGTGCTGATGGTGACTGGATGCCAAAAGGATCCAATTCTTAGAGCATCCTACCCAGTAACCTAAAATAGTGTTTAAAAGAGCAAAGAATTTGAAATCCTCCTTATCACCTAGCTGTCCGTTAGATGGCCTGAGAGATCACCATGTAACATGGCTAAATGATCTTAAAGGCTACTATACATGCCAAAGTGTATGGTGTTGTAAACACAGTAAAAAACAAAGACTTTTAAATCTAATGTGACAGGAAAAAACTTTGACAATAAAACCCTTCATCAATGTAAAACAAATTTTTGTGTCTATTTGACTGGAATGCCCGTGCGGACTCCAATTGTGGGCCGCACGGGGAGACCCCTCAAACGAATGGTTCGCAGAACATGTTACAATATTAAGAGGGGTCTCGAGCACATAGTGTCTCAAACCTTTCAGAATACACCACCACAGAGCAGAGGGTTTGTATGTATAGGGATGATAATCCCAAAAGCAGGTTGGCGTGGGGGGGACAGGCTCAATAAGTCTCCCAAAGAGAAAGTTATTGGATCTACACACTTAAGACCTTGACCCCCCTAGGCCTTAACATTGAGTTGACCTTGCAGCCTTTTGAAGGACTCTTAACTATCCTTGCCAAAGCAGAGTGGGATATTTATGTAAAACATTCGGGATTGCATTATTGAAATATTAATTTATAAAATGTGACCTATACCATGATAATTCATGGCTGTTTATATATATTATGATTGTTTATATTTTATTTATTTGTTCTTAATTTATCCGTTGTATGTTCTCATTCATTGCATAATATGTGGGTTGTTTATATGCAGTATGGCAAGGCATTAACCCCGATCACGCGTGTTAGTGTCAGAGCTGATCCTCCTTGATCAACAATTGCAGCTAAGCCCCACCCTAGTAGGAGGATCTCTCCATTTGGGTTTGCAATAAAGGCATCACACACTAAGCTCCACCATCCCCTGACGAAGTGACCACGTGTCACGAAACGCGTAGGGAGGAGGAGCTTAGTCATGAACCATTCCAGCCACTGTAGTCCTGCCGCAGGGAGAGCTTCCTAAAGCACTGACGCACACGCCAAGTCGACAGCGTGTCTGTGTGCAGTGATACTCTCCGGTTGGTGGTGGTAGGAAAGCAAGCTGGACGGCATATTGAGCAATACCATCTGTTATTGCACCAAGGGTGTACCTGAAGCTGTCTCCTGTAAGCTGTTCACGTGGGTTCGTGTGAGGAGCGGATCAGAAGGGGAGCAAGCACAGATCCTCTCCACTGAACAATATGGGCCGTTTGATTATGTGAGTAGGATTCTTTCACATCTCAGATAGGGCTCTGATGCTATAAACACACTGCGCAATCAGGTGTGTCTGCTTATCTGTTATTTAAGACGGTGTATCCATCTACATCAAGACATCTATCCACTTGGAGCATCTAAACCAGAGCCAACCACCATCTTAAAGACTAAGAGACTGCTAAAAGATCCACGGTATCTTGGACTTTAGCGCTGGGGACTTTATATTTGTTTGTTCACTGTTTTGTATCAGGTTTTGGAATTACCTGTTATTATTGTCACCTAGCTGCTTTTTTTTTTTTTTTTTCTCTTTTTTTCTCACAGCATTGTGCAAGTCATTTTGTTATCATTTTGATGTTGCACGAGCACTTATCGTTGTTTTAGCACAAATTGCTATCACTTAGCTTAGTGTAGGTTAGCGCTTTTGGAGGGGTTAATTTCATTGTTTTGCTCATTAATATCTCGCAGTTTTGGTATATTGGCCAACTCTAGTACTGTATAAACTTGTGGCAGTAACAAATTTAGTGCTCAGCAGTATTCAGGTAAACACTGGAGTTTGGGGCCCTACAAATCGATACACTGTCTATACACTGTCACAAACTTTAGGTTTTAAGGGAGAAACAAATATTTATTTGTATTGCTAGCACAGAATTCAGTTAGTGTAAAGTCTGCACAAGTAGCAAAAAGCCAGTTTTTATAAGCTTTTCAATTTCCCTGGTTGTAAAAACTTTAGGCAAAGTACACCTACTGTAGCAATAAACGTGTATATTTCTGACAAATATGTATTATTTGAAAATTACTGTAAATACTAAGTTACTGTAGCTTTGACAAATTCCTGAATGTGTAAGCACATTTCAGTGGGTTGAAGGAGAGTTAAACAATAATTGAAAATAGAAATACTGCAGATAAAATATAATTATTTGCAGTAGTCGAGTCAACATGGATATACTGAAGCTATTTGAAGAAAAAAAAAAAGCAAACAAACATTGTGAACCATGGAAAATGCACATTTCCATTATTTATTTTCCTAATCTGCCATTAAAAACAACCACAAGTTAAAACAGTATGGATTTGCATGTTCTGTAAATGAACGGTCATGAAAACACAGAATGAAGAAGCAGTTAATGTTGGAACAGGGAGTGAGGTAGGTACATATAGGCCATGGCTCTGGACTACTATTTAAACTGCCAAGTATAATCCATTGGGCTGCACTCTATACAGTGACACACATTTCGTATTGATGTATAATTCTAATTTTTTTTTTTTGAAATATGGTTTTCCAAGTTACTATCCTGATCATTATGACTTTCACATTTTAGCAACTCCAATCCTTTTTTTTCTATGTGGGGCTTTTCTATAAAGCAAAGATCAGACATTGTTTTACAGTGGATCGAAGGTACTAAAGTGCAGCACACTTTACAGTGCCAGGGTCCGGCACTTTCAGGTTATGCGAGTCCTCCTCGGATGCTGGAAGTGAAGGGAGCTCCACTTGCTCGTTCTCTAGGGAGTGATAGAAATGCAAGTGCCCATGATGTACCTGGTATGCTCTAGAGGCCTCTGGGGCTCGTGCAGTAGCAAGTACATCATTCGGGCACCATAAAGCTTGATGTAGCCTTTAACCTCTTCACTGGCAGAGGGGCCAGGAACACAGTGGTTACCAACAAGCTTCCCAATGTGGATTGGTGAATAGTAAGAGATGGGGCTATATCTGTTGATGCATAAGACTCATGCAGTTGCCTCAGGAATGACATTTTTTAGTTTTTGCTGTAATAAACATGTCTTTTCATTAAGCACTCAAAATTGTTCAAATTAAAACTGTGTTGATAGACTGGTGCAAAATCTGAGACAACATGGCAGTCTCTTAATAAATCATCCCTTACAAATGCTTTCCCCACATTGATCAATCTGTGCTCCTTTTTGAAGGATTTGACATTCTTCCTTTTTCTTCAGTACATCTGAATGACATCGTCCCATTCATCTACAGGCCACATGCCGTTGGACTGTACATTGGTTGGAGAGCTTTTCCAGTCCCAGACCTTGAGGGGAACATCCCAGTATTTGCCATAATTTGCTTCCACGTAGTCGAGCGTTTCACAGGGAACTTGAACTTTCAGCTCCGCAAACTCAGTCCAACAAAGCATAAACTTCGGAAACAAATATCTGAAAAGGAAGTTATAATAAATTCAGTTCAGTGCAGAAATAAATACACCCAAAAAAAAAAAAAAAAAAAAAAAAAAAAAAACAAAGGAATGAGGTGGTTGAACACAAGATGTGATAAAAGAAAGTAGATTGGACTATTTTGCAAAAAAAAAAAAAAAAAAAAAACAATTGCAATTTTTGGTGAAAAAAAAAAAAAAACAGAAAAAAAAAAAAAAGTACAAACCGATTTTGTGTCACCGAGAATAAATAAATATATATATATATATATATATATATATATATATATATATATAAAAAAAAAAAAATTAGAAATCAGATGTTGCCACCATTTCATTTCTCAGAAATAAACGGTTAGGGATATTGCCATGCAAAGGAGAACATGAACTAATAATTGCACGCTTTCATATCCATGTACAGTACTAGAACACTATAAAAGGTTACAGGTTGCTAAATGTAATAGCCTTGTAGAAATATCTCAGTAGAAGCACTTCAGGAAAGTGTACGACATGTCTGCAGCGGATATTGTTTGTTTTTTTATTCAAGTAAAAGATAAAAAAAAAAAAAAGTGCCATTAGTGCAGAACTTTATACACCCTCCCCACTGAAGCTCTCCAACTGTTAAACTGCCACATGCTGGACAATATTGAAGCCTTAAGGAAAATAATGGTATCTGCTTCAATTTGGTCAACAACATTAATTCATTAACATCAATACACCACACCCACTGTGAGGTTCTTCATAAAATGACCAATATCCTTAGAATTAGACAGTTGTATCCCTGAACTAAAGCATAATAGTGAAGGAATAATAATAAAAAAATTTAGAAAAGGAAGGATTCATACTTAAATTTCTTGCCACTTTTGGCTTGAGTTCCTCCGTTCCACATGTGATCATCTTCTTCATAGAAGAAAAAAATGTCAAGTTTCACATCATCGCCCCCAAGAAATGATAGCTCCAGGCTGTCTTCCACCTAGGGTCAGGCAATATACAAAAACAATTCTCACAATAACGATACTAATCCAGTTTATCGTGATAACGATATTTATTGCAAAATCATATCTGTTCCATTTATTAGTAGAAAGTAAAAGGCGTTTTCAATAAAGTATATTTTGAAATATAAAATATATCCTTACTTCTGCCTATCACTGAACATCAAAAATGGGGTAATGAAAAGTATTAAGAGGACAGGGGCAAGCCGATCCTCTAGGCAATGAGGGTGCTGCTACAGGGTGTTTTAGGGGTGGAGAGTGAAGGATGTTTGCGGACTCCTTTTTACAGTACATTGGCATATATGCCATTTATGAGGATGTTAAATCTGTTCCTAAAACATCAATAAATCCCATGCTTTTCTGACAAGCAGCATCAATATCGCCTTATCGTCAGTTCATTATAGTGATATTACCATCTTTTCAGTATATCGCCCAATTCTACTTCCACCTAAAAAGTAGAGGAACTTGTGACATCAGATAACGAGTACTTATACCAAACTATTCTGAAACACAACAGATTAGTGATTCTATGTGCTACTTACAAATAAAAAATATGAGCATGCCGACTTGGGCTTCTAGGCTGAGAGTGTGCAGCGTAAAACTCAAATGGGTACATCTCCTATCAGTCATAGGTACTTCCAATAATTTTCCAGTCTACCCCACCACCGCTCGTACTTTTGATGGCAGTAAAGCATTCCATGAGGGAAATTACAGTTCTGAGTTTTGTAGACTGCTGATATTTTTCAACTGTGCCCAATATCCCCAAATAAGCAGAAGGATTGGCGAACAAGGTTTGCCCAACACTGTGTTTGAGCCTCAGTGATACCTCCAGTGTAAAAGTATTTGATTATCATGTATTTAACTGGTCAAGTATGTACAAGCTACTTTGTTATTAAAGGTTTCATTCATTGTAAAACCAAATCAAAATATGTTTCTCCAGGAACAATAGAACTAGTACACTGTCAAATTTTTATTTTTTTAATGTAATTTATAATCAATGTATTCCACTTTGCTTTTATATAGCAATGTATATGTATTTATAAGTGTATCTATATTTTTGATAAGCCCTGTTAACTTCACATATGTTGAAAGTCAAAAGCAGGGGGGGGGGGGGAATTGTTAAAGTCAATCACTAAACACTTTCAATTAAGAGATTTTACAAAAATGTACTGTAAGTAAAACAGAAGCAAAAGCCCTGGCTAAGGCTACGCTTATAGTGCTGGTGACGCGACGGACAGGCTGTAGTAGCTGGAAAAATCAAATATAGAGATTACTTCCAGCGATCGCGACCAATCCGTCGTGCTTACTATAAGTGCACGCGACGGCGGCAATGCATTTGTTTTGCCGCGACGTCGTTGGCACTATAAGCGCAGCCTAAAGTCTATGTGCTCAAGGATGCAGTCCCACTTAGGCGCAACTTAATCATGTATATGGCTTACTTAGAATATTGTAAAATATACTGGACACCTAACAAGCTCCTATTGAACCCCCAAAATAACCACAACATATATATAAGCATATGAGTGTCACAGAGGAGTGCTACTGAGTATGGCAATATATATTTAAAACCAGAGACAGAACATAAAACACAGACAAAGCTCAGTTTTAGCACATCCAGTGAAACTCATACACGGTACAGTGCCTAAATATATATGTATACATATCTATAAAGTACTTTATAGATATTTATACATATATATATTTAGGCACTGTACCGTGTATGAGTTTTACTTAGAATATTGCAATCTCCTTTTAAAGTAAAAGTTTTTGTCGGATTCCTGTGATAAATAAATACATGTTTATTTATACCAGGTTCTCTGTAATTCTGTTTCTCTGTTCCACGTTTGTCTTAAACAATCTAAACAAACCTGTCACCTGTTCATAAATAATCCATAACATATTAAAAGCAAACGTTTCCTGTTCTACTGTATCTAAAATAGATAATATTTGTCTTAAGTTTTACATGTTTAGGTTTAGAGGACCATGAGGATGGCCTCATGATTGCTTTACAAACACAGAACAAAGGCAAAAGCCCTTACAATTACCTGTACATTCCAAGGGGGTTCTTTATTAAACTGTGGTGGTGCCAGTAAGGCACTATCACACGGAAACTTCTATTGACTTCAAGAGCCATTTCCGTGCGACAGCACAATGATTAGCTATATAGCAGTTTAATGAATAAGACTCAAACACGATCTGATCACAAAAGAGATTAGATGAAGATTGAACAAACCTTCCAAACCATTTGGCTACCATGGAAACTACACGATTTATACATCATTTAGTAATACTTTCACATTTGTGTGTTTTTTTTTTTTTTTAAAGTGTAAATCACCTAACATTTAACCTGTAAAACATGCCACTGCCTGTTAACTTGGAAGAACTGCCATTTTAAGGCAATGTAATGCTCTTCTCTCAGCTCTATCAAGCACCATGCATGTTTGAAGAAAAAAAGGAGACTTTTTGGTAGTTAAATGTCACTGTTACTAAAAGGTTTGAAGAGGGTAGGATATAATGCAAGTAACCATTCCCTCACGGTTATAGAATCTGACAGTGCAAACATACCCCAGAGGGGTTTTGTGATTAACAAACTGGTCTTGAAAACAGAAAAGGCTGCAATACTGCTGAACCCTCACACTGGAGCCGCTTTATGGGGAGTGATTGCATTGCAACTCATTGTAGGCCTTTTTATTAGCAACGGGTTCAAAAGAACCATGACCCATCTGTTCTTGCAGTGGTTTAAATGGTATTGCCACCGATTGGGGCACTTTGAGAGAAGGTGGTTGCCAACTAGTGGGAGGAACTACTAACAGGTTGCTTGGCAAAACGCCTACTGCTGGGAGTTGGGCGGTGAAGAGGCAGGGAATAAAAAGTGTGTCCTTTACAACACATTACGTTTCTCTCCAACTTAGGGGTAGATCCACAAAGAGCGTTACATTTTTAGCGTTACGTTATCGCCATTTTACGTATTAATATTCGTAACCCAAAAGGGGCTTACCATGCACCTGAAAAATAGCAGATTGCCATATGATTAAGACTACGGTCAGTTAAAACTTGGCAATGTGCAGTTTAACCAACAATGCAGATCCTCAGACCTCTGTTCATGTTAGCACATTGTAATAACGCTACAATATTTAGCACCTTCCAAAAGCTGCCCTTACATCCAGACCCTGGTTATCAGCGAGTTATTTTTTCTGAAAACAGTCTGAAAGCAATGTTATGATTATAGGCCTTAACCATTTCATTGCAAAAAGTTACATGTCATACAAAGATATATATTAGGGACCATAGAAATGTCCCACACACAAACTATATTATCGTTTTTAGAGATTAAAGTGATGTGTGTGTGAACAAATATGGTATATAATGTAACAATGACTGTATTAAGTATAGGTGTACAATAATGTGTATCAATACATACTCAACAATATTCATTAATATTTAATTTGTATTAATTTACAGCTAAAAAAACAACTTTTTCCGTTATTTATAAATTTCTCAAAATCATAAGATTTGCATTAGCTTTTGGTAACGCGTCTAACATTAACGCATGTGATAAAGTTTGACTAATGCCTTGTATGGGAGAACTCTGAGACATGAAAATCAGTTAATAGTGCTGCTACTTTTATGAACATCGTTATTTTTGTATCTCATTAGCTTTGAGGAAACCGTTTAAAATGAAGAAAAATAACGTCCGTTCCACATTTCAGTAACGCTGTGTTATTAGCGAAAATATGACAGATTTCTGAAGATCTACCCCATTCATTTCTGACTAGTGACCCCATTTAAAAAAAAAAAAAGTGTCAAGTGACATTACTAAATGGAACAGTTAAGGAACCAGCCCTCGTGTGAGGTATTCTTGACAGCAGCAAACATACCGAGCAATCCGCTTCTGTGTATACTATATATAATTATGCAATGCATACAATGTTAATACTAATTGTGGACTTTTCTAATAATCAGTTAACTTGAATGCTCTCCTGCTATGGTGATTACACGTTGACACAAGAGAGAAAAAGTACTGTATGGCATTATTCTATAGTGAATTTATGGCACTTTTGAATCTCTATATTATAGGTCCATTCATCATTTTTTTTTTTTAAATAGAATAAACTAGACAGAAAATACTGGGATCTACAATTGTTGATAATATCTAGATACCACTCACCTTGCCAAATTTGTGCTTCAGTGGGAGTCCTACCTTCTGAAATGCTTGAATTATGTCAGACTTGTAATCCTGTATAAATATCCCTAAATCCACATCTTTACTGTAAGGAATAATATTACACTGCCTGTACCAGCCTGGAAGTAAAGAAAACAAGTGTACTCCAAAATTACTGCAATCACAATTTTCTTCTGGAAATACATATAAAGTACATCCATCACCCTAACCATCGGTTCAGAAGAATGGATACAGCATACCAAGGTAAGTAGAATAAAGGTAAGTGTATTGAATCGCAGAAACAGCAACCAACATTCCATTAACTCACAATTAAGCGATTACTACACCAAGACAAATTTCCCTAGCCAATTCCAATCTGGCTTTGGCCCCAAACACTCCACCGTAACTACCCTGCTAAAAGTTTGCAATGAAATCCAGTGTGGAATGGAACTGGGACAACTCACTAGTGCAATATTCCTAGATTTTGGAAAGGCTTTTGATACTGTTGAACATGTTATCTTGCTTAATAAACTCCAGTGCTCTGGAATAGGGAAGCATGCTTTAAACTGGGTTGCACTCCTACCTATCAGGTAGATCCCAACATGTGTCCATCTTGGGATCTAACTCCAACCCCTTGGATATCACCTATGGTGTACCACAAGGCTCTGTCCTGGGGCCCCTTCTCTTCTCAGTGTTCATCAATAATCTTCCTACAGCTTGTAAGTGAGCTTCAATACACATGTATGCAGATGACAATCTTATATGCACACAGCCCTAGCCTCTCTGACCTTTAACACATATTTCAATCTGACTTTGAGACTTGAAAATTGGATTTCCCAAAACAAACTGTTTTTAAACACTGACAAGATTGTAACAATGGTATTTGGGACCAAGGCTACATTTTTAAAAAGCTTCCAATGACTGAGCTCCAGATCAGAACCAACACTAATACCATCCTAACTCCTGTTACTAGTTTTAAATACTTGGGCATATGGTTTGACTCCAATTTAACATTTGGGATGTACATTGATGCCCTGACATCCCAAACTAGATGTAATTTACAAGAACAAATCCTCCCCAAGTGTGCTGGTCAGAAACTGTATCGCACAGTAGATGCTAATGCCAATTATCAACTATGGGGACATAGTATATGGCTCAGCACCCCAAACCCACATGAGCAAACTTGATACCCTCTACAATTCAATATGCCGTTTTGTTCTCCAATGCAACACACATCACTGTGAAATGCTCCAAGAACTAGATTGGTCATCACTTGAGTCTAGGTGCAAAGTACATCTCTCCTGTCTTGCCTTCAAATACTTTCTGGGCAAGCTACCCGTCTACCTGAACAAGCTCCTCACCCCTACCACATGCAGCACTTATCTGAGATCTGACTCCAAAAGACTGTTCATGGTCCCAAGGTTTAGCAAAGTATCTGGCCGCTCCTCTTACCATGCACCCCAAAACTGGAACAATCTACCAGACACTCTCACTGCCGCCACCAGTCTAAGTTCGTTCAAAACCAAGGCTGTCTCACATTTGAATCTGGTCTGTAACTGTTTCATACGCCCATAATATATAGTATCTTAACTGTGCATGCAATGTCTTGTATATAATGTATACCCCGTTTACTTATGTAACTACTGTATGTATTGTAACTATGTATTTGTCATCTTAACTCTAAGCCCAGGATATACTTGAAAACGAGAGGTAACTCCCAATGTATTACTTCCTGGTAAAACATTTGATAAACAAAAGGGACCTTCATAAGAGAGTGGTCCTTCTTCAATACTTACCTTGGTGCGCTGTATCCATTCTTCTGAACCACTAGTTTGGGGGATGCATGATTTTTTACGATTCGGTTAAGATACTTACACACGCCAGTCTACTGTTTTATTAAACAAGTATGTGCCTATTGTTTCATATGACATTTGAGAAAACAACAACCACCACCACCCACACAACCCACACACATTCCCCAAAATATATGACCAGAGAAGGGGAGACAACACTACAGGAAGATGGGGGGGGGGGTGGGAGGGGGAGAAGAGGGAGAAGAAGAGGGGAGCCATCTCAGGGCCCTTTCATCACGGAGGTGCATGAACGTCCCTGATAGTGCCCAGAGACGGCTCAGAAACGTTGGATACCTTTCGATATGGATTAAGTACCCCCCCCCATCTTCCTGTAGTGCTATGTCTCTCCTTCCCTGCTCATTTTAATTTTGGTGAAGTATCTTTTATACTATTTATGACGCCTGCACTTACCAATTGTGAGCGAATGGTTTTGTATATACGATGTGCTTCCTCTCTTATTTTTAGGAGTGATTTGACAACAGGGAACTAAATACAAGCCACTTCTGACATTTCTTGATGAAAAAACGGATGCATATATTACCTATCAAACAGACGTTATAAAATGATACGGTAACAAAATATCGGAGACAAAATGAGGTAACCTAGAAAGTAGTTATAGCAAACAACACTAAATGACGCTCAAAATACTCTTAATACTCAAAAATGTGCAGGTGAATACTAATAATATGTAAACAAAAGAACAAGTGAAAATAATAACAGTGCAAAGTGATAACACAATAAAATCACGTGCAATATAGTAGGTACAAAAAAACACACTCAAACCCTTAGAGGACTGTTTCAAGGTCCAAACGAACATAGACAAAGAAGAACCAGGGGAGCGATGGTACCTAAAAAGAAATAAACTACATAGTGCAATACTGTTTCAATAAAACACAAGTGGGGCTCCCAAGTGTACACTTAATATGCTGAGAGGTATCAGACTAAGGTATAAGGTCACAGGCTGGAGCTGATAGGAGGAGGTGCAATCTCAAAAGAGAGAGACACGGAGCCAAATGGTAAAAAGTTACACGATTTATCCAAAACAATAAAAATGAAGGCTTACAAGATCCCAATGGGATAACAGCATAGAAGGTTGGTGATCACACAATCACATCACGCCGTCGTTGCCACTTTAAGCCGCCATACTGCGTCTCTGCCAGGAGCCGTTACGTCACTTCCGGTATTGCGGCCGGTTGAAGATGACGTCACAGAGTCCCCAGCAGTCTCTCTCCCTCTCGATCGTAGGGTCACGCTCTACGCGTTTCGCCGTTCTGAAGACGGCTTCGTCAGAACGGCAACAAAACGCGTAGAGCGTGACCTACGATCGAGAGGGAGAGAGACTGCTGGGACTCCGTGACGTCATCTTCAAACGGCGCAATACCGGAAGTGACGATAAGCCTTCATTTTATTGTTTTGGATAAATGTGTAACTTTACCATTGGCTCCGTGTGTCTCTCTCTTTGAGACTTCACTCTCCTATCAGCTCCAGCCTGTGACCTTATACCTTAGTCTGATATGTCTCAGCATATTAAGTGTACACTTGGGAGCCCCACTTGTGTTTTATTGAAACAGTATTGCACTATGTAGTTTATTTCTTTTTAGGTACCATCGCTCCCCTGGTTCTTTTGTCTAGAAAGTAGTTATATCATACTACAATTATACCATACTAGAACTACTTTATAGGTTACATCATCACGTCTTCGATATTCTGTTATAGTATAAGTTCAAATTATCTGTTTGATTTGTCAGTAACTATCGATCATAATGAATATATTTGATGGTGTATTATGCGCTTACAGACACTTATTTTACTCTGTAAAGGAGTGTCTGCTCTTAATGCTGACAATGCCCTTAGGTGCTCATGTGGTTTGTCCGAATTGGTCTTTTCACTAGACCTGGATCCCTGTGGGTACTGACCAGTTTATTTTAGCACTTTCTAGTGCATGTTATGGGTTTATTTTGGTGTTCGCTTGACTGACGTGATGAGGGATTGCTTTTCGGCTTTGCTGCACAGCAGTCAAATATCGCTCCTTGGCGACACCTGTTCTGAATTGGTGTGATTAGTGCGTGTATATAGGGCACTAAATGTGGTGTATATTGTCAATCTTCCTGTCCAATAAAGCCTTTTATATGATTGACTAAAGAGCAGTGGTGACCCATACTTTCCTTTTGATTTGCATCGGGGACCCTCCCTGCACGTGGTTCCAGCTGGATGTGCACCCATGGTGGCTTACCGCAGTAACGCAAGTGCTATTGTTACAAAAATTTACATATATTACCTAAGCACGTGCCGCTGCTGAGCCAGAAACTCACTCCCAAGCTGTCCAAGGTGAGTGCTGCCAGGTGTAACAGTGCTCTGGCTTTCTTTCTGAACTGTATCCCGTCCAGAGAGATGTCATCAGGGTATAGCTAGTGTCAGGGAAAACATACATGCATGTGGGAACTGCACTCATATTTTGTATGCGCATTTTTCACAATATTTTATTGTATTCACATTGTCACGTTAAGAATAGTGAGCACTTTTTGTGTAAAGCGCCTTGGGGATCACTTTCACGTATCTATACTTTCTCAGTTTCTTAATAATATGTCACAGAACAGAGTTCGTTTGACTGTTCAATAGAATTTGATTGCAATATTATAAAAGGATATGAAACAAATCCGGTTACATCTCTAAAAGACAGACATTATAATCCCTTTGTCACCCACAAGGAATGTTACAACACACATGCACGCCATAAGATTCACTTATTACAGGGAAGGGGCTGCCTGAAGCATTGATAAAACAAGCTTTGGCTTGAGTACAAACCTGTGGTAATGCTGCCCCTGGTGGTATAACATCTCTGGCTGCATACAGGTTAAAAATAAAGATGATAGGGTGCAGCGATAACTAGCAATTTACCTCTAACCTATTCACTGTCAGAAGACCGGTAGCACACGACGGCCACTTATCTTCCGCAATTGCAACCATATAATCACTGTGATTATCACAGTGATGGAACAGATTCTGTTCTGATCGTGTCGACCACCCTGATGATGCAGTCAACACAATTTCCCCATAGAACATAGGACATGATGTTCCTGATCATACATGTTCCTAAAGTGCCAGCCTTCATGACGTTCAGCAATCATAGGGCTAACTTTACAGAAGAATGTACAGCCTGTGAAAGGTATGTGGTAGTTTGTAGCAGCAACAACAATGGGTTACATACACTTACATCAGCCAACTTTGATAAGAGTTGCAATTCCACTAAACATCTCCCAAACATATGTGCACATATTGCTTTTACTTTGTCATCGTAATCATGTTTCTGAAATGCTCTCGATTAGGTTCGCATTTTGGAGAAGAAGTAAATACATTTTTACTGTTGTGATTTTGTAAATACGGGTACAAATCGACCCTGATCACTGCAACTATGGCCCCACTGCAGTATTCTTTACCGTGCTAGGTGTGAGGGAGTAACTAGCCTTCAATACTAGCAATATATATGGTGTATTCTGTTATATTTCCCTTTGCGATTCTCAGTTATATGAAAGCATTATACATTATGAAACAAACATTACATGAGTGTGTTACATGGCTGAGAACTTCCAATGTATTGCATCTCCATTATATTTTCACAATTGGGACCTCATCTTTTTGAAATGCCAATCTCCTTTCTGGATCTTAAGCACAAGAGAAAATGTATGGCTATAGACAATATATGTGATGGGGAAGCTTTTTGGCCATGTCACACATGTGGATGTGCTTGAGTGGTATTTTTATTTGCTGTTCAGTGGAGGCTTTTTGTCACACTTTTTAAGTTATCATAACTTACTTTGTGTCTGGTTGTAGCCACGTACAGCTTCACATTGCAAGGCCAGTAACCCACCTCACACATATGAGACCCAAAAAGGTAGAAAGAGCTGTGTAGATTTAATGGCCATGCATGTCTTTAACCCAGGCTGCGCTTAAAAAGCTGTGTCATACGGCAGGCATACGTAGGGATCCATGTTAAAATAGATAAGCAAAAAGTGACACACTATGCTCATTTGCATGTCATTACCCAGAATCACTGGCGGCAGTGGAAGCACTGTATGCTAAAAGCTAATGGAGAAAAGCAGTGTTGCAAACCTGTCTGAGACATGTGAATGTGCTCACAAGTGCTATTTTTATTTGCAGTAAAACTAAAAGTTTGTAAATCTACCAGTTATAAATGGATCATCAAACACATTTGCCCCTAAAACATACCTGAAAAAATGACCGGGCTTCTTTATACCTGCATTCAAGAAACTTTGAGTGTGCCATTTCTTTCAGAAACTGTGACGGGTCTTTTGGAATCTGTACCTTCAGTCCATCAGCAGTGATCAGGGTCAGTTCGGGTCTGAAATAAATGAAAATATAAATTCATCAAGGGTTTTATTCACTCCAGCTAGGTACCACTTTGTATATTGCACCTCTTTGCCTATGCTATTGGCATGTCCTTAAAGCACATGAATATACCATTTATGCTGTAGGTGTGCAGAGATTATTTTATTTCATCACTCCTGTTCCTCATTGCCATGGACAAGCTCAGTCAGTCCTGGCTTCACCGTTCTTATTTTCTATGCAGTTCAGTGCCCTATTGAGATCAGCACTAAATGAGCCCTTGCTTGGCCTGGTCCCATTATTAAAAACTTAGATACAAAAGAAAAAATAAATAAATTATGTTTAAAACTATTTGGGTCTATTTATCTTCAATAATCAAGGGTGGGCCAGGTGAATTCTGTTTAGAATCAGAAATATCACAGATCCAGTTAGATCCAGAAATAACACCGGTAGAATACAACCCTCTGTTAACCACTTGCCATGCTTGGAGTTCTCTCTCGCACGCGCACTTACCTCTCAGGATTTAAGCTATGTGGTAAATGTGGCTGAAGGAGTAGTTTGTGGTAAAAACATTGCCTTTAAAGCTTGGGAACACAGTTTAGATCTCAGTGTCATATCCCCGTGATCTCAGGAAAGTCACTTTATCCCCCCTGTGCCTCTGGGACCAAACTTAGACTGAGATTTACAGAGCAAGGACTTGGTCCCTATTGTAGCGCACTGCAGACCTTTATGTTATATTGCAGTCAGAGGTAGCAAAAGAGAAATAAATAAAATCAATTTTATTAACATTTTGTATGTAGTATTAAAGAATAGACATAAATAGCCGAGTAGGGTATATGTCTATGTATTGTAGTCACTCAGTTGATCCTTATGAGTTAAGCTAAGATGGCTCTGTAGAGCAGTTTGTAGTCAGTAAATCTAGTCAGGTGTTTTTCCCGGAGATACAGAGCTCACTTCAGTTTATGTTGTTTTGAATTGAGGTGCTGTGTCCTATGTCTGACTGCGCATGCGTCACCGTGGACTCTGAGATTGGTATTCTGTCCAGCTGTTTTGGTGACACTCACGGGCTGACGGTGACGCATGCGCATTGAGACTCGGGCAAACAATTCATTTACGCGATAGGGAATTGCAGCCACACAAAAAAATTCTCACCTCAATGGAAGGTATACCTTGCACACGATCCATGTAAAACTGAAAGAGTACGCATTAGACATTTGCAAAACAAAGAAGAATATCTGGCAAGTGTCATTGGCTACTATAGCACTATACGAAATTACACGACACAAAGTCATCACAGCCGCTGTGATTTTTCTGCAAGGAATTACCACAGTATTAATGCCTCCCTACCCATCTGTACTCCTATCTATCTCAGTGTTCCAATAGGAAATGCTATCTGTGCATCTGATACTAGGTATACTTCATAACTTTAAAGATAAGTTATGATCTTGCGACTCATAACTTTCCTCTACTGAAGGACAGTATATACTTCATTACCTATTTAGTAATATCCACCCCGTCTCACTCCGCACGGACCCACCGTGATGCATACACAGTTAGATGCACGCAATTAAATAAAAGTATATATATGATCTAGGGCAATTTGAAGCCACAAATACATTTACTCTACTCAGAGAGGTATTATTATTATAAGCAATATACCCACCTTGGTAGACTTACCTTTCTAGACCTGCATTCTCCCCACTGGGCAACAATCAGAGTACTGTGACATATTGTGGAATATATGCTTTGACCCTAACATAACTAACAAAGTCATCAACATTCCATAAACATAGGGACTTTAAGCCTACCACTGTCTTGCCTAGCATAGAATAGTTAGAATTACGCCATCTACTCACCTTAATTCTATTCATCAGACAGCTGGACAGAATACCAATCTCAGAGTCCACGGTGACGCATGCGCAGTCAGACATAGGACACAGCACCTCAATTCAAAACAACATAAACTGAAGTGAGCTCTGTATCTCCGGGAAAAACACCCGACTAGATTTACTGACTACAAACTGCTCTACAGAGCCATCTTAGCTTAACTCATAAGGATCAACTGAGTGACTACAATACATAGACATATACCCTACTCGGCTATATATGTCTATTCTTTAATACTACATACAAAATGTTAATAAAATTGATTTTATTTATTTGTCTTTTGCTACCTCTGACCGCAATATAACATAAAGGTCTGCAGTGCGCCACAATAGGGATCTTACTGTATCCGGCTGTGGATACATATCACATAAATCTCTATCACCTACCTCCCTGGCAGCATGCATATATCAACAGGGGTTAGGAGCAAGGTCCCTTGCACACTATTAGCAAAGACTTGGTCCTCCTGCAAAATCATATGTGCAGCAGTGTATAGGAAAATATATTATTATATTCATATAATTTTTAAGTTTAGGGGTGGGGGGGGACGACGACTCAAATACAGTACTTCACCGCCTTTTTCATGGCCACCGTAGACGTACATTAGCTATAATCCTACCTGTTATAGGCCCCAGCATATCGACCAAGCTGCAGTTTCTGAAAAGGTACAAACTTCCTGTCCATGTGCTGCTTCAGTCGCAAAGGGCCATGCCAGAGGTAGTTACCACTCCTCTCATAAAATACCACCAGGTGGATGGCGTGAGCTGCTATTTTGAAGATGTAGTGCAGTGGGATTTCTGTTCCCGACAGGTTGTCCATCCCTTCCAGTCTTGGGTCTCTCCCCTCGTACTTTTGCCACTGAAATCCCATTTTCTCAGCTGCTCGGAACATGTTTGCCTGATAAAGGGAAGCAGATATCAGAATCAAATTCTGTTTTTCATTGTTATTTCTGTTTGAATGCAGATGGTTTGAGCATTGCAATATACAGGAGAATGGAAATGATAGTGGTGTGCAGGTATTATTATTAAAAATAAAAAAAAACCAGCACGGTGCAAGTTGCAGACAGGAAACCTTGTGCTTGGCTAACTTGATTTTACGACCCTATATCCGCAAAGGCGGTGGTCATCATAATCACTTTCACAACAATATGCAACTTTAGAGCAGGTTGTCTCACAATGAAACACTACCAAAGCAAGGTCCTGGTTCACAACAAAATAAGTCATTGGTAGGAGACCGGCCATCCCCTCGGAAGGACCCATCACTCTGCAACCCGACTAATCCGAGCCGATACAGAACTATACTTTAAAGGTCGCTCCTTCTAAAACTGTGCATAACAGCCCTCTGTTTCAAAATGAAATGAGTAAAGTTAATGCTGTTAATTTCTTTTAACATCAATAGTAGAGAGAATGTGAAAAGGGCGAGTAAGAACGTTACTTTGTTGATATAGTATGTAGATAAATTCACCTCATCTACAAAAAAAAAAAAACCTCAAGTTACACAACGTTGAAAAAAGAAAAGACACATTCCCCGAGGTGCAGCAGTGCTCGGAAAAGTGGTCATCTTTATGTCTTTCATTTCCATGCGCGGGTTTATTTTATTATTTCTATTTCTCATTGTTCGGTCTGTAATCTTATTTCTATAGTTTATTGTTCATATTGGAAACTGTAATGCCCTTTTTATATCCCTTTTATGTTGCTTATAGCCTTAATTCATTCACATTAGAGATGTGCGAATTCTGTTTTCAAATTTGAATCGGACACGTATCGGCCAGTTCCTTTCAGTCTCAATAAGGCAAATTCGCCGTTTTTCCCCCTATGATTTAAAATCCACCTCTTGGATTAGTAACCCGAACCTAAAAAGGTCATGTGAAAAACAGACTTATAATAGGGGGAGGAGCCATGGAGTCTAAATAGAGGTACAGCCTCAAGATGAAGCCATTGAGTTGTAGGCACTGCAGGGTTTAAGCTGTGGGTTGGTTAGGCTGTTGCTGCTGTAGTAATAGATCTTAAACATTTACACATTTAGTTAATACAACTTGTACTTTAAACATTAACCAGTGAGTGACTGGACTGACCCCTGTGTGTCCAGTGTCCACTCCTGGGCTGTGGCCTGCTGCCTAGACTTAGTGGTCTGTGCTCCTATCCCGTTTCGGTGTCTAGTAAATAAATTATATAGCGGTATAAAATCAATATTTAATAATCATATTAATAAGAATTCAGACTTTTGGCAGCGCCTTAATCAGTTTTGGCGATTAATTGATCACTATGGCGATTAAGATAGAATTATTTAAAATCCAAGAAAGCAAAAAATGTATGGACGGATTTTAAATAATCCGCTTGGATTAAAATTTGTATAATAAAAGAAAAAGGTTGGATTTTAAATTAAAAATCCGGGATGTTTCCGGGTGTCGCACACTTGCATGGCTACATTTGTAGGGATAATTTGAATGATTCAATAAAAAGAGAATGTACAAAAATGAATCTTACTTTGTGCTCCCATAACTTGTCCAGAAGTCCAAAAGTGGTAACATCACTGTGCGTGCAGAAATACTGGCATTCAGAGAAAACACTGTCAGGGGAGCTTCTTAGCTGTTCCACATCCTTGCCGATTAGCCCCAAAACCAGAGGGTCAACGAGATATACTGGTACCTTGTGACTGGAAACCAGGCTCAGGAAATTCTTAACTACTCGCTGTTTAACAGAAAATACAAAACACACAGATAACTTGAAATGAAGAGAATATTAATTAACGAACAGTTTTATAGGTTTTTGCCAGACAATAGAAGACATTTTAGAACTATTTTCCATAAAGAGACTACACCCCAATTCAGAAAAAGTAATTTGGATGCTTTCAGGTAAGGCAATTAATGGTTTGTGATCAACATAAAAAAAGGCCAAAATACCACTAAAAATAAATCACATTATGGAAGGTAAATTACACCAAGTAATAGACGCTGTGACTCTCCTTGGTGTGCTTGCATGTCCAGTATCTCTGCTGTACATGTCTCTGGAGGAGCGTGGTTTAAGAGTGCGATTTTAATATAATATTTTAAGTTTCAGACTGAATTCAGTAACATTATTTTTGACCTCTACGGACATCTGACCACGCAGAATGACACTGATATCTATGATATCTGGAGCATCCTGTGTCAATATCCCCACCAGAGCATAGGAACCTCGATTTTTACTGTGACATGGTTTATAAAACTTGTTTAAAAAAAACACAGCTTTAGAAAAGTTAAATAAGAGGAAATTACACTGTGGGGGTGTAGCCCTTACTTTCACTTATCTGGGGCTATATCCACCATTTATGGTTTAATAAATAAAAATGGCACATTTTATATATAGTTTTCTACTTGCTCACCAAAATAGATCATGCACTAGTGATTTTATTGTGACCTACAGGACAGAAAGTGAGAAAAAAAAAAAACACGAGACGTTTATCAGAAAATAAATTACAAAAAAAACAAAAAAACCACAATGCAGCAATTTTACACCACAGCTTCATCTTGAAATAAATAGATACAAACACGTTTGCCACAACCAGAGGATATCCCTTTTTTTGGGTCACAGCTACCAAGCAAAGATTTCCGTGATTACCTGTATTTGGTAATCAGACCATGGGAAACTGAATGGCTCCAGCGTTACCAAGAAAAAATATTTTCAACTTTTATTTTCCTTTTCTGTACTCTATGAATGGCAGTGGTACTGAATGGGATAGCTCCTCCCTCAGTGCATTCCTGTCAGGTACTGGAATAGAAGGCCCTCCCTCAGTCTACCTGCCGAACAGTCTTTGGACGGACACACACACACGACAGAGAAGCCCAATGCTACATCCAACATGACAGAAATACACAGTAAAATACTTATATATTCTCTATCCTCTATTAGGATTAAAATTCTCATTTACCTCTATTAGGAGGGAGAAAGACCACAGTGGGTCTATATCCAGCAGAATGAATGGACCTGCAAACTAGGGAAGTGGGGAGGGGCGGGCTTAAAACCTGGGAAGGAGGAGCCACTAACCTCCAACAGCTGAAACAGCCGAGAATGGGTTAACAAAACACAGAACCCCAGCAAGCTATTTTTGGGAACCCCTGAGCCCCCACAAAATATATATATGTATGTAACGGATTTTCTGAACCGGCCTGACCCACCCAATCTCATATTGGCCCCTGTGGCCTAACCAGTCCCCATTACAGTGTGATGTCTGGTGGTGCACCTGTTGGCAACAGGACTCCTGAGTCTCCCACATGATGTTGTGTGGGGATTGCCAACCCAGACAGGCAGCTGAGGTAGTGTGCTTGAGTCCTACCTAGATCCAGTGCAGCGCCTCCACCTCATCAGGATCCCAGCGTGAGCTTGTGGATGGTCCTGGTGAGGAACTCCTCTGTGGTGCAGCCCCCTGTGTAATCACTCCACACTTACACACAAGGGTTTCTTTTATCAGAGTCATCTTTATTGGTACGGTGGGCCAGCTGCCCTCCACAATGGGGTGTATTTAGCCCTCCATTGTTCACCGTACTTCCCTTTGAAAGGTATTGGTCTCCTTGATTAGGGATTCCCTATCCCCACAGGGATGTCTATTCTGTGCCAGGTCCCTGGTCACAGTCTCCTTATTCAGCTACTATAACATAACCACTTCGCAAACTACTCCTTCTCCTCCTAATCACTTGGCAACTCCTCCGCTAACAACTCACTTTTTGATCAGTGCTGTGCCTTATGTCTCCTCTGGGGGCTGACACAACTCTGACATCACTAACCATGGAGTCAGAGCCTGTGGCCACTCCCATACATAGGGCACCTCACCAGGGTGTGAGGGCAAACCTCCATGATTACTGCTGGCATGCCCATAACTTACCAGGCCTTACTGTCAGCAGGAGAGATGACTGCAACCATTTTACAGCATGGTTACATTCTCCCCCTGGTGAATCCCACCGTCCCCGGCTGGGACCTAAATTTGAAGTACCTTTCTTCAGGAAGCACTGTAAAATGGAAAACACACATAATTAGTCACAACATTATACATGAGATTCGTAATTATAACTAAACAGTTCACATCGCGCCAAGCACGCCCTGACCAGCAGCCACGAGCCCGCGTAATGCTACTCAGTACTTCCTAATAGTAGTGCCGTGGATCAGGTTTCTTTACCTTCCGACCCCCCATGTCCAGAACAGTTACATGGTAGCTACGCGGCAACCCCCTCTCAGGCCTGTATACTACCCTGTGTTTGTATACACTTCTCCCAATACTCCAAACCCTTATCAGGTGCTCGATCCTTTCTTCTGCCTTACTACCAGTAATGGCACCCCCTTTGTTGACCATGTACTCCTCTATGGTCTCCCTTAACCACCTATCCCTATTCTCCTCAATCTCCTCCATGAGGGGTTCAGGAACATACGGGTACTCCAACCCATGGGAGTACTTGTATTTTGCGATGATCGCCCTTTCAGCCCTACTACTCCTAGTTAGGTTGGCGCTCCCTGCTCTCCCTGGTAATACCCATGATAGGGGCTCATCCGGATCTACTGGGTCGGACAATATGCCAAAGCCCATGGGTTCTATTTCATTTCGGTCTATCATGAGCCACCGATATTGCATCTCCTTTTTCCTCTCAGCGGGCGTGAACTCCCCTCTAGCCCACCAGTAATCTACGATGTCGTCTTTTTGTAACAAGAACCGCGTGCGGTCCATCCAGCCTACGTACCCCTCAAATAAGGGCGCCCACCAGCGGGTCTCCCTAGGCTTCTCGTCCCACTCTTGAGAGTCTCCTTCTTCTGTACCTCCCCAGAAGCATACCCCGGAAGTCCCTACAGAACGGGGCCTGGACCACCTCTCATGCTTTGGGGCCTCCCCAGAAGGTATATCCGCCTCTTTAGGCACCCACCGGGACTTAGATACCTGTCCCAATTGTCCTCCTCCCCTTGAGCCCTCCACGGAATCAAAGCTGCTCAGTCTTTCCCCAGTCCGGTTCTCACCAACCCCCAAAGATCCCTCCGACACCCCCAAACTGGATGATGATCCCCGGGAACAGGTGACTGGGACAGGGGCATTAGCTAGGGCGTGGGGTTGGGCATAGGGATAGGCAGTCGGAAGCCGCGGGGTTCGCACCCGTTCGCCTTCCTTGGATTGTCCCGTACCACTGGACAGTGGTATCGCCGGTTGCGTCTCACCCTTCTCCGGTCTCCGCGTACTCCGGTTCTTCTTAATCGATCGGAAGCCACCACCCGATCGCTGAGACGCGTGTCCTCTGCTTCCGCCGCCTCTACCGGAAACGCCGTCGTCACTGGAGTCGGAAGCGTCGCCATCTTGGGATGGACCCCCATGCGGGATCTCTTCCTCCACAATCAGGTCCGCAAGTCCCTCTGCGCCCACGTGCGCCGTTTTGGCCTGGCACGGCCTCTCCTCCTCGAGCGATGGCATCGGAGCCTGGCAAGGACAAGGGCTATCCTTACCAGTCCGCAGGTTGGGCGTGGATCGCCCGTTGCCACTGGACCCGCCGGTCCCGAGAACAGCTGGGCTCCGCCTCTCCGGTTTCGGCTCCACCGGGACACCCGGCTCCGTCCGCTGTCACTTCCGGTAAGTGGCCTTTTGATTCCGTTACCTCCACCAGACACCGCCACCGGCCAGACCAAGGTACTAGTTGGTTCTTTGGGTCCCTCGTCCGAGGGAGCTGCACTTAGGGTACTTGGGGTCACCGAGCGCGGCGACCGCCTTCTTTTCTCTCTGTTGGTTGCTGGACCGACCACGTCACATTCCTCGGGATCCGCACCCTTGGTCCATAGTGCACCGGGGGACTCGGCGGACAGCATAGCCGTGTTCCCCCCTCGGTCATTGTTCTGTATGGGCACGAAGGTGGGCATTGGCCACAGATATTGGGTGCCACACTGGGGACAGCGCGCCGCCGTGCCCATGGCGCCGCCGGGCAGTCGGCATTGCAGGCAGAGGCCCACTACTTTCTCCGCGCCCCCTACACGGATCACCAGTACCCCGCCGGGTACTGCGTAGGGCTGAGTCAAAACCATCCGGTTTACATCTGGGGAGCAGGCCATGGTCTTAGTGGGAGCCACTCGTAACACTGGTCTGTCCTGGAAGCTGGTTCCGCGTGAGTGACCAACAGGGGTTGAATGGTCAGCCACTCCTTGGTTTAGCTCCGCCCTCATCTGACACAATTGGAATCCGCCCCCAGTGGTAGCGATTATGGGCGGGTCCCACAATGGGATAGGATGTCCTTGAGTTAAGGCCGCACCTCTTTCAGTCCTAGAGGGCGCGGTCACGATCTCGCGCGCTTTTCCCCAACAGGGTGGGGTTCCTCTTTTGCCGCCAACTCTAATCGCTTCCTTTCAGCGGCTTTATGTGCAAAGTATCCTTCTTTCTTGCACACAATTTCAGCTGCCAGAACTACTTCTGGTAATGGGGCCGTCAGCGCACCGGCTCCTGGGCCCGCGGGATTCATACCCACGGGGCATAGCTGGAAACCCCTCCCCCTGGTTGATATTAGGGGAGGGTCCCACAGACTAAGTGGTTGACTCAGCACTGGGGCTGAGTGAGTTACTGTCCATGAAGGCGCGGCCGCAGCTTTCGCGCCATACCCCCCATGCGGGCGGGGCTCTCCTGTTGGCGCCACTTCTGGCCAATTCTTGGGAACTTGTGCATTTGCAGAATAGTCTGCCATCGGCCCACGCAGTCTCCCAGGGAAGCGGGAGCCGCCATTTTGTAAGTCCTTTCCATCAGCCACAATTGCAATGTCCTCAACACAATCCTCCAGGGTGGCGCCTCGTTGTCCTAGACAGGACCAAAACGGTGCGGCCACAGCTTTCGCTCCACTTCAGAGCAGGCTTGTAAAAGACAGGTCAGCAACAGCTTGCTCTTCAGTGGGGCGCACGCCACGTGTGCTTTCCCTATCAGCCTCCGGTCGCCATTTTGGACTATCCGCACCGCGCGGATCCTCCATTCTTGCGGTCGCCAATTGCTCGTTGTACTCAGTAATATTGTACATGGGGCTCCTCTCTGCGGGGCAGCCACCACACCGGTACAATAAAGATTTCCCTGATGCACCACCATGTGTACCTAATGTAGGCTGGACTCATGTATGCACTACCTCAGGCTAGGCTCACTCTCTCAGTGTCTGCTGTATCTCCTTCCTCCCAGTCTGTGCTCCCTACGGTAAGAGGTCTGGAATGGGCTAGAGTACTCTGGGGCTTCCATGCAGTACTGCGGCGTCTACCTGTCTTGGTTAGCCTAGTGCAGACCCTCTCCAGGATTCCTGACCACGTTAACAGGCTATCCCTTCTGGCATCCTACCAACTAGCACTACCTCAAGGTGACTAGGACAGCTATAGCCCGGCTCCAAATCCCCAACTCCTTTCAGGCCCCTAGGTCCGTCCCAACGCAGCACAAAGTGGCAGCAGACTCTTCTCCCTGTTTCCCAGTGTGCCTAGCAAAAGCCTGTCCTGTTGACAGGTCTACTTATCTGAGCAGCGCCTCCAAATGTAACGGATTTTCTGAACCGGCCTGACCCACCCAATCTCATATTGGCCCCTGTGGTCTAACCAGTCCCCATTACAGTGTGATGTCTGGTAGTGCACCTGTTGGCAACAGGACTCCTGAGTCTCCCGCATGATGTTGTGTGGGGATTGCCAACCCAGACAGGCAGCTGAGGTAGTGTGCTTGAGTCCTACCTAGATCCAGTGCAGCGCCTCCACCTCATCAGGATCCCAGCGTGAGCTTGTGGATGGTCCTGGTGAGGAACTCCTCTGTGGTGCAGCCCCCTGTGTAATCACTCCACACTTACACACGAGGGTTTCTTTTATCAGAGTCATCTTTATTGGTACGGTGGGCCAGCTGCCCTCCACAATGGGGTGTATTTAGCCCTCCATTGTTCACCGTACTTCCCTTTGAAAGGTATTGGTCTCCTTGATTAGGGATTCCCTATCCCCACAGGGATGTCTATTCTGTGCCAGGTCCCTGGTCACAGTCTCCTTATTCAGCTACTATAACATAACCACTTCGCAAACTACTCCTTCTCCTCCTAATCACTTGGCAACTCCTCCGCTAACAACTCACTTTTTGATCAGTGCTGTGCCTTATGTCTCCTCTGGGGGCTGACACAACTCTGACATCACTAACCATGGAGTCAGAGCCTGTGGCCACTCCCATCCATACATAGGGCACCTCACAGGGTGTGAGGGTAAACCTCCATGATTACTGCTGGCATGCCCATAACTTACCAGGCCTTACTGTCAGCAGGAGAGATGACTGCAACCATTTTACAGCATGGTTACATGTATATGTGTCAAAATGGAGTGCTATTGAGCGTGGTCCTTTCATTCTGCTGGATATAGACCCACTGTGGTCTTTCTCCCTCCTAATAGAGGATAATGAGAATTTTAATCCTAATAGAGGTATATTGGTATTTTATCTGGTAGTGTTAGGCCTTGCGAACAGGCGTCTGCCTTGTCGTGGCTCGCAACTTACAACGCTTTGGCCAAAGGGTTAAAGTAAATGACCCCTTTTCAAGAGAATATATAAGTATTTTACTGTGTATTTCTGTCATGTTGGACGTAGCATTGGGCTTCTCGGTCTGTTGCATACATATGCCACGCTCAATAGCTCTCCATTTTGACATATACATATATTTTGTGGGGGCTCAGGGGTTCCCAAAAAGAGCTTGCTGGGGTTCTGTGTTTTGACATACCAAAACTCAAAAGATGTGAGAGCAATAAAGTCAAAGAAATAAACAATTCTGAATTACCCATTTAATCTACAATCACTTGCAGAACCTCTTTTCCAAAACTTGCTTCAGCTAAGGCTTGAATGTCCAACTTCTAATATTTCCTGAAGATGTGAAAATAGGACCAGCTCTACAAATCTGTGTCAGATGTTTGTGCTTTGAAGGCCCATGATATTGATACTGGTCTAGTTGAATGTGTCTTTATTCCCAGTGGGACTTGTTTGCTTCTAAATTTGTACATCTTCATGCAGAAAGTAATTCATTGAGATATGGTTGCCCTCAAGTCTTGCTAGCCTCTTCTGGGGGCCCTTGTGCGAGTATAAATACAGTAGCCCATCCAACTTTCTAAACCCTTGAACTTCCAGTAAGTACGCCCTCAGCACCTTACTACATCCAAATTATGTAGTCTCTCCTCTTTAGAAATAGGGCAGCATGACGGAGAAATAATCTCCAGGTTTAAATAGAATAATGAGATGACCTTTGAAAGAAATCAGGAAACTGCTTTATCTAGGTGGAATACGAGGAACTGTAATTCTCCCACTTCAGCCACCAAAAGCACTATTTTCCACATTAACAAATCAATGGAATTTGTTGTAAAGGCTAGAATGGATGATCTACCAGAGCCGCCAAGAGAAGCGAAAGATTCCATGTTGGAGCTCTACTCTTTATTTGGTGTCTTAGGTGGTTGACCTCCTGCAGAAATCTCATAACGAGCTTATCTGATCTTTCTACCTAGCAACACGAATATGGCAGGGAACTGGACCTTCAATGAACTTAAATGAAGATCCTTGTCGAACTCAGCCTGTAAAAATTCTACCAGGGCAAAGAAAGAGGTTGAAACAATCAAGATTAATTTCTTTACACAATTCCTGAAACACAGTGCCAGATGCGATAGTACATGGACGAGGTTGATGATTTTCTGCCTGACAATGTTGTAAATTGCCACCACTTCTGTGTTGTCTAGCCAGCTTGACGTTCTAAAAGGGAAACTTGGGGCATCTACATGACTGGCAAAATGGCGGATGAATCTTAAGCAAGTGTTCCACCTTTTTGTTCTGATCTGTTGCCATGAGATCTATTTGTGCCTGCCCCCACCGGAGTACCAGCCGATTAAATATTTGAGTCCATTTACCACTCTCCTGGATGGATTATGGTTTGGCTCATAAATATATACCGATTTCCACAAATCCAAGACGCACCTTTTTCCTGATATTCACATCTGGGTGCATCTTAGAATCGAAAGTGTTGACTAACCACCTCCTCACTTACCATGTTTCAGAAACGGCCCCATGTTAGCGGAGGATGAAGCCGCGGTGGCAGGAGAGCTCCCACTTCTGCATTGGATTGACGATGAACAGCGGGCATGCGGCAACAACAACACCGGAAGACAGACAGAGGTCAACTTCCAGTGTAACAGCGCGCTCCTCCCCAGGCGTTCCACTGCTCAATAATAATCTTCTCCTGTCGCCCCGCACGCCCACCGCCCATTTCAATCCTCTGCAGACGTAGGACCTCTCCTGAAACATGGCAAGTGAAAAGTTATTTTCCTCGATTGTAAGTGCCAAATCGATGGTGCGTCTTACAATCAAGGAAATGCGGTATATTTTTTTTCTTTATATCAGGCATGGTGTTCTAGCGTCTGGGGATATGAACTGCCGTGATATTGCAAAGATGGTGCTCAGGCCAAAGGCAGATTGAAACTGCGAGAGCCAAAAGGCAACCCTCCTTGCAACATAATTTACAGTTGTATGGTTGCCTGATTCTATCCTTATATTTGCGCCCAGAATATGGTTTTCAAAGAAAAGCAATTCTTGACCATGTGTAGTTCTAGCATATTTGCTGGAAGGTTGTTGTAGGGATCTTGGCCAACTTGCTTGTGCCAATGAAGCTTTCATCTGTGCTCCCCATCCGGTCTTGCTGGCATCAGTGATGCTAGTTACCCAGGACTCTTCCTGGAGATAAAATGTATTTTCAAGTTCTGATGATTCTCCCAACATCTTGGATCCAACTTTGCTGAGGAATAGAAACATTATCTGCTGTAAGGAACATGGATCTTTGTTCCATTAATCCAGAAAATTCCTTTGAGGTGGCCTCATGTGGAATCTTGCCCACTTTACAACACTTAGAGTCGACGTAATCATCCAACACTCATGGAATCTTTTGCCGAGACCTGATATGACCGCCTTATCCTTGCCATTTATTCAACCAATTGCTGCATTCTGCTGTAAAACATAGACCCTTCCAACTCCCAAGAAAGTAATCACCTTGGATGGAATTAAATGACTCGTGGGCATTTATTACCCACCCATGTCATTCCACAAACACCATCACCTGTGCGTGCTTTAGCAGCAGTTCTTTTTGCTGAGATTTTATTAGTAGAGTGCCTAGGTATGGGTAGATCTGTATTCCTTCTTTCCTGAGCTTGGCAACTAGTGGAACAAACACCTTGATGAAGGTCTTGGGAAAGTTGATTAACCAAATGGAACAGCAGTATATTGATAAGGTTTTCTCTTTACCGCAAATCTTAAGTATTTCCGTTGATCTCTATAAACCTAGGGGACACATAAACATACCAATTTCACAAAACCAACCAGTACCTGGGCTTGACTTCCAGAATTACTATGTTCCTGGATAACATTTTGAATTTCCTGATGTGAAGAAATGTATTTACTCCTCAGATCCAGAACTGCTTGGAATTCTCCAGGATGCTTTCCTGACTAGAAAGATTCTGGAATAAATTCCTGTTCTTCTCTGACAAGACTGGACTTCCTTTTTCACTTTGTCAGTAATAATTATCTTAGTTGGCCTTTGGGATATGAAACTTGTTTAGTCAAAGCTCTCACAAAAATGCAAGTTAATAACCTGAAGCGACAATCTGCAGAATCCAACTGCCTCCTGTAGATGGAGCCTATACAGTTGTGAACCAAGATAGTCTCCCTCTGACTGCGCACTGCAGACCTCGCCTCACTTCATGAGAGCTTGCCTCTCCCTTAAGATCATCTACCTCAAGAGCCACAAAAAAAACTAGCAAAGGGGTTTACCGGCAGGTAGGTCTAAATCTCACACTAAGGCATTCTGTCTTGTTGGGGATTAAATCTTCTATTTCTCCTTTCCTGGGGAAGGAATGCACTTTCCTTGACACCCAGCTTTCTGTCATACAGAAATTCACCCTCAAAGGGCAGGGAGCAGATTGGGTAGCAGATTCTACATCAAACAATGCCTCAGCGCTATTCTCCCTGCTACTGACAGAGCTATGCTCCTTGCATACAGACATTATTCAGTGATGTAATCAGTCACTAATTTGATTTCTGACAACAAAAACAGAATTGAGGCTCTCTTTCCCTTTTCGAATGCCTCCTCCACATTGGCTAATCATATTCGCAAAGGTTCCGGAGAGTGACGCTATCGCTACCACAGGATTGCATGCAAGGCCTGCTGCTACAAAAGGACTTCCATAGAAAACTTTCCATCCTTCGATCCATGGTGTCCCGGAATGAAACGGCATCATCCACCAGTAAATGTGGTCTGTTTTGCAATCACTCCGATTGCAGCATCTACCTTTGTACGGTCCCCCCCAATGTTTTTACTTTGTGTATGACGGGATACATGTTCGTAAATCCTTTAGGGGGTTACCAATTTTTTTTTAAAATCTGGCTGATTCCATTCAGCCTCCATCATTTCTTTTATAACTGTATGTAGAGGAAAGATTCTCAACCTCAGAGCTGCTGAAAAGCTTCTCTTTTCAGGCGTTTGTCCTCGATGTCCTCGATCTCTAACAACTACCTTGTTGCTTTAAAGGATCAACTAGATCCAAATTGAACTCTAATCTTCTCTTGTTGTTACCTCATGCTCCGATGAATCCCAGTCCTGCTGTAACACGTCAGCCGAAGACGCTCCTCTCCTATCCAGGCAAATTTGGGGTCTCAATCTCTTCTGGGCTTGTTTAGTTGCCTGTAGAACTGCCGATTTTACACAGAGACCGTGTCATTCATTCAGGACACCAAAGTGGACATCTGATGGTGCTGCTTTCAAACAGCCCTCGCTGTTTTTTCATGTCCAGCGCGATCTTACTATAAGCTGCACAAATTCGGTCTCTTTGCCACTTTCTTCCCACGAAGCGAAGCAGTGGCTGCTTTAGATGTTGCTTCTTTCGGGTGACGCAGATGCAGGGCTAGCAAAAGGCTTTGCAGGGCCCAAGGCAGCAGCAGCAAAAGGATCAGTTTGTGTGTGCCCTGGAGCCTGTCCCTTTCTGGGTAACAGGTACACTGGGAACAGAAAACAAAACAAAAAAAATAAATAAATTTAAAAAAACGGAAAAAAAAACAAAAAAAAAAAACACACCGGGTAGGGTTGAAGTACCTGCAGCCGGCGGCAGAGGGTGAGGAGGACAATGGTGGCAGAGGGTGAGGAGGACGGCCACATACTTGTGGCTGCGAGAGCAAACAAACTTGTGACAGGAGCAGGATTGGCACTAGAAGACAGCTGGAGGAGCTGCGCTATAGTCGGAAGTCATCAGACCGCTGAGGCATGCAGACACCGGAAGTAATCAGACTGCTGGGGCGCGCTCCTCTCCGGCTGTCTTCTATTGCCGCTCCTGCTCTGGTCACATGTTCCACTGCTCCCACAGCCACCAGGATGTCGCCGTCGTCCTCCTCACCCTCCACCGCAGGTAAACCTCTTCTGCTGCTCTTCCCCTGCCGTTCTCCAAGAGGAGGACCGAGAGCAGAACAGGACAGAAACACCCAGCACCAGGTCCCAGCGCCCTGGACCGGTTCAGGGTAATTTCCACAGGTACCCGGTACATCACTAGCAACGACCCTTTGCCTAATCCAGTTCCAAGCTTATTCTGTATCCCACAGCAGTTTCCAAAGCATAAAAACGCTTCAGGAGTTTCAGGTACCACTCACTGATATTGTCCCTTTAAATATAGTTGCCCGGTTCGCATAGTGCCGTCGCACGCATGACGTCCGAGTGCCATGCCGCTTTAAAGGAATGTTGCACTAGAGTACGCGCGTTCCGATTTCCCACACCCTTAGGAGAACAATTTCTTCCGCGTGGCTTACCTCAGTTATGTGCTGAACTGCACGCATTCCAGGACACTTTGCAGCCATCCCCAGTAGCAGGGCATCTTGCTGGCCATACAGACAGGGCTTTCGCAGCAGTTTCAGAGGGAGAGAGGCTGACGACCCACCGGACTGAACGAACTGCAGTCACGGTTAACCCCATTTAGGAAAACAACAAAACACCCTACTGTTACACTGTAGGACAGAAAGGAAAAAAAAAAAGACTGTTCCGCAGGTAGAGGGAGGGCCTGATCTACCAGTACCTGCCTACTGCGCAGCTCTGAGGCTGGCTAGAAAAAAAGGCTCAATTCTTGCTTGCATATTTCAAGGCTTCAATTACTTTCAAATAATTTTTTTTTAAAACAAATAGAGCAGTAATATTGTAGAGAACAATGTTATAAATAAGGTGTAGGAGGAAACAAATATTAAGAATTTCATATACATTTGTTAAACTATATGAGCTTGTATTCATCGATCTTAAAAAAAAAATAATAATAATAATACCGGTATATATTAATTTTTTTCCCCTATTTGTTTGCTTATTTTTTTCTAACCCCTTTTCTTTCCCCCCATTCTAACTCTGCTGCCATATTGCTGGTTGTTATTACAGGTATATCGTTTTGATTGAACATCTTTATGGGTAACTGCATGGGTTCTACCCTTGAATACATTTTACCTAGAATATGCTTGGTGTTCTGATCATACCCATTAATGTTCATTTCTAGCAGGAAAAACAAAGTTATGGCAAGATAACGACGGGGATAGAAAACCTAGTAGAGCCAATATTGCCAAAACGTGTATTCTTCTCTGCAGAATCCCTTCTAACCGCAAAAATCTCAGTAAGTAAACAGTTTTTGTTATATGGATAAATGCTCATACAGCAAAATCGTTTTTACAAAAACATTCAATTGGAGTTTGAACTTTCCAGCACATTTATAACTTCAGCAAACAGATCATTTTCTTTATTTCAGGAATTATTATTCAATGTATTTGTGGTGCCCTCTTCTGGACAAGTTACAAAACACACAATCCCTGCAAACACTAACCCAAACACCCACCACATCACATATATTTGTGTTAAAAGGAGTGCTACTGGGAGTGACCAAATGTATACAACAAAAGACAAAAATCCCCAATGCTACATCCAATATAACAAAAAAAAAAAAAAAAAAAGATATATATAGTTAAATACTTTACTGTACATTGTGACGTTAGGGGGTAGCCGGCCTTCATGATAAAGGTGAAGCCCAGCTAGCTGCACCTAAAAAATGAGCGTCAAGAGCCGAATGTGTCAGCTCTTGGGTCTAATATTGTACACGAATGTTGCCCTGTAATTCTGTCCCTATTATATTGTCCTCTGCAGGATTGTAAACTAGGGGTGCCATGTGTGGCAGCGGGAGATCAGACAAGCTGATGCTAGGGATCTTACCTCACTGAAAGCCACCGTGCTGGCTGAGGATGGTGCCCCACGGGTGCCATGCCTCATGGTCCCCATGATGGCGACCAGCTGTGTGCCAGCCTGGCCACAGGCAGAAAACTGTGAGGACAGTGTGAGATACCGGTAGTACTGATATTTTACCCGCAAAGGAGTGTATGATTTGCGGGTACACGGAAGTACAGTAGATAAAAACGCGGGGTGTATGGAAGTCTAATGTAACCGTGTGTAATATCTTTGCCCCGTCTGCCAGTTCTACAATTGGGTTTTGGAGTCCCAGTTCCAGAGCCCAAGTTCCCAATGTTAAAGTATAGCAAAAACCTGACCTGTTCGGGGTTTTACATGTTCCCCTTATCCGGTAAACATGGGATTTCGGGAGTGGGAGTTTTAGGTGGGATATTTGGGTTAAAATGTATTTATCCTGTTTGCAGGAGCTCGGGAAAAAAAAAGTTTCCGGTAGTCCTGTAATTCTCCCCGTCGTGCAGGCATGATTTGCGGGTACGCGAGGTGAATTACTCCCCCAGGATCCAGGTTTTATAGTCCAAGTATCCCAGACCAGTTTCCCTCACATGTATAAGGTTCCCCAGGTGATACAAGTTTATTAAAACAGTGTTTTAATATTTTATACTGTATGTATAAATGGCTATACCGTCAGCCCAGGCATCTACATAGGCACCAGGATGTCTGCATAGACAGAGTTCAAAGGAGAGAAAGGATGTCCAGAGGTCGAAGACCGTTTGGTGAGCGGGGAAGGGTGAAGTATTAGGTGCGGAGAACAAAGGGCACCCTGCTGGGGTACCTTTGTGACTGCCAGACCTGGTGGAGCCTGCCCAGCAGGTGGCAATGGGTTAGCTGGGGGAAGATGCTGCTGGTAGGCGCATTTCCCATTGGCCGATTCATATTTCCCCCTCGCCTGGCTTTAAGCCCAAGAACACCCCCTCCTTTTATTGGGTAAAGCCAGACGAGCCTCCGGCTCGTGATTGGCTTGTGGGAAAATTCCCATGCTGTGATTGGTCGCTGTTCCAATTTCCATGCTAGAGATAGCTCAGTGGAGTGCATGTAAGGAGACGGCCCGATCAGTGAACCAGACCTACAGTGACTTGAGTGGTTGATGCAAAGGCGGGCTTTTCAAAGTTGCTCTGTTGCGAATAGCAGAGCAACCGGCTTCATTTTGGAGCTAGGAAAGTCAGACGCCAAGTCCAAGTTCTCAAAACAGAACGTAGCGGTTGCAGTTGGGTCTTCTACCTGAAAAAGAGTACCAGGAAGCCCGGGACAATTTCCCGGTCAGGGTAAACCTTCTGAAGCAGGCGCCCTGCACCTATGTGAGGCTAGTTTTCATCCCAAGTAAGTGTGTATTTTACCTGTATTTTGTATTTCATTGTGTGTACACGGGTTTATCCGAATAAACTACATTTTATTCCACTACCTTGTTTTGCCTAGTGAATGATCCCAGTTAAAAAAAAAAAAAAAAGTGTTAAAAAAGTCCTGCTCTCCCGTGACATACGTCTTCACAAAGTAAGGGTCATTTCGTTAAACTATTTGGCCAAAGCGTTATAAGACTGCAGCTACATAATGTTATGACCTATGCCGGTCCCAACGCCATCTGTGAGTATTCTCATTTACCTCTAATGGAGGTAAATGAGAATTTTCACAGTTAGGCCGGGTCTCCAGTGGTCACAGGATACTCACACCAGTGGTCACACCAGGCACTCCCCTCTGGTCAGGCAGGCCCCAGTAGCTCCTGTGTGCATTCCGCTCTCACAATTGCGCATCTGCCGGCAAGACAATAATTTTGTCTTCCCATGCTGCGACGCTGTCATGTGCTCGGTGGGCAGCCACTGGTAGAGCAGATATGCCCCGTCATGGCCACTCCCCGCGCGCATCACATCGATGGCGGCTGTAATCTGTGCATGCGCCGCCAGGCGTACGTGCAGTAGTGAGCACTGGGGCCATAGCCTTAGTGTTAGGACCTGCAGAGGGGTCATGTTGTGATGTGGCCAAAGAGTTTAATACGAAACCCATGCTTGGTTGCATGGTTCATACAAATTTTCATAAAAGATTCAGCACTTACCCATTGTGTATTTTCATGTCCCGGCAAACTTCCCTTCAGCTTAGAAAAGGCTTGACCATTCTAATGTGTAAAATAAATAATAATAATAGTAATCTAAACACACAAGCAGCACATGAATAAAATCACTATACTGTACTTAAAAAAGTCTTGTAACAATAATATCTTTATGCCAAATAACTCCAATAAAGAAAACACAATTTTTAAATTAAATAAAAAGCAAGTCTGAGTATTTCCTATCTTTCTATTGTAATGTCAGACTGCATGTATCCAGACCTAGTTGCACATGTTTAGGCTGTGGATGCGAAAATTAAGATTGCCCTCTTGTTTCATAAGAAACAATAGATAACATAATATTATATGAAAAATCACAATATTAGGCATGTTGTTTATACTTTGAGGATAAATACAAAATATATGCTGAATTCCCCCCCCCCCCCATTCAATATGTGCATCAATACAATCTGCACACTGACAATTGATCCGTTCAACTGTAATCGATCGCTTTGCGCTGGGTTATTTAATTCACGATTATTGCTGCAAAACGGTACCCACTATGCAAAGTTGTGTGGAAGATCATGTGACCAGGCAGTTACTAGATACAATTAGTGCACTGCTAGAGAGAGGGCAGGGCTCAAGAGCCAGAGCCTATCTCAGAAGAGGAAGGGGATGTGACCTTGTAAATATTTTTTATAGAAACAAAAATGTTTGTTACATTAGAATACATTAAAAATGTCTTTACATTATTTTTTTTTAAATGCTACAAGTATTTTCTCATAGTACAGAACGGATTTATAATAAAAAAAAAACAAACAAAAAAAACAAACATGTACTGTAGGATATTGCTTTAACTGCAGCTTTAAGATTGAGAACTACACAAACTTTAAGAGATAATATTCAGCTTTAGGTTTATCTTTGCTGTGAACACAAAAACCTTCCCTACAGTATTAACACAAATTCCTCTATGGCGGTTATGCTCTAAAGGGTGATCAAGCCAGTTAGGCACAAACGTATGCAAACTCACATTTATGTCAATGGGAACATTTTAGAGCACAAGCCCATGCAGTAAGTGCTCCTTACTACATGACATGCTGTACTTTCTGAACTACAAAATAAAACCCTGTTGACGGTCCATTACCTTTGCGGATATGTAATATCTATAGTAATACAACTGAAAAAGGAGGAACAACGAACTCGCCGCAGTCAGAAGGGCCAAAACCACGTTTTTATTGATTCGTTGCATCGCCCAGGACTTGTTGAGACCCAACCAAAAGTCATCTCAGTCTTTGTCATCTTCATTGGATCACATGGATAGTGCAAGTAATCTGGGAACAAGACAATGGGAAACAAATTCTCTGTCAAAGAACTGTATTTCGGGGTAAATGACAGAGTTAAGTAATGGTGGTATATGGATGCAGAGAAATAAAGCCTCTGAACAGGCTTTTTTTTTTTTAACGAATAGGAACGGGGGGTCCTCGGGGGATGAACAATGTTTTTTTCAGCTCTAGAGGACCTCCTAGTTCCAGAGATACCGACCTGTGTAGTTACAGGGTTTGCCATTTTTAAAGCCTTTGAAACTATTAGTTTACTTCGGTATTTCTTCAAAACGTCAAAGTCTAGGATTACAGTATGTCACAATAAAATGTATTGGAATGAATAATCAAACATGAAGGTTCTTGTTATTATATAATTTCAAGGACAAGCACCATACTCTCTCTGTGGAAGACCCTTAATCTGGCTCGGTCTCTTCACCTACAATCCCAGCGCTTGGCCCTAAAATTTGTCAAATCGCTAGTTGCCATTTTAATCCACCCTTTAAAGCACTGAATTCATGCTGCTCAGTGCCTCAGTATGAAAAAGTGGCATGTAGGATAACAACCGGGTTCAAGGGTGTAGGCCAGAGTGCTTCCACTGGTGGCCCACAGGCCAAATGCAGCCCAGAAAGGGCTTTGATGTGGCACTTGAACTCCCCGCTCCTGTTAATTTCATACTAGATACTCAGGCAGGCAAGTGCCGTTTTTCACACTGAAACTGGCTTGTATGTTATGCTAATGAAACATATGGGGTACAGATGTTATACAGTACATGCGTGCAAAACATTTAACTATAATAATTGTTAGGTCTGTAAATGTATCTAAAATTGCTTGTGGCCCTTGTACTACTAAATGTTTTCAGAACTGGCCCCTTTGGAGAACTAGTTGAAGAGCCCTGGTGTAGGACCGCCACTGCCACGGGATGTAAAAAAAAGAAATACATATTTCTAAGATAAGAATGTCTAATACTAAAGGAGTGCATTAGGTATAAAGGTGCCCTCACATGACTTGTTTGGAACTGCCTCGGGTACACGCCATGCGCCAAACGGCACAGGCCATAAAGCAATTTATTCTCCTTTCCAAGAAGGAAAAAAAGGCAGCACTACAAAGGACAAGTATTAGATTTATTTAAAGTGAAATCAGATCGACGTTTTCGGTCCTAACCATGGACCTTTGTCAAGATAGATTAGTGCAAACACCTTGGAAACAAAACATTTGTCAAATTCACAATAGTGGCCATGCTTAAGTCAATAAAAAACATCAATGCTTCTCCAAAAACATGGCTGATTTCACAATAAATATGAGTCCACAATGGGAAGGCAAAAGGTAATTTTTTAAGAAATTGACAAAGCAAATGTAATACCATCTTATTGGTAGCAGAATTTTATGTCCAGTAGAAAAATTCCTTCTTTATCCCTAGAAAATGAATAGGCCGTAATGTAAAATGTATCTCCTACATGTAGATCAACAATACCAAACTGGAGGTGTCCCCACACAACATAGTATATACATGGTCTTTGGCTAATGCTCATATTCTAAACCATGGCAATCCTCTGTAGATGCAGGAATACAACAGTAAGAGCATGACCTTTGAACTTGCCATTCATATGATCATGTCATTGGAGTGGTGCAAACAAAGCACAAACATCTCTATATAGAAACTACGTTAGTTACAGTCAAGAGGATACCAGTCCATTATGACTGATAATCAAGGGTGAATACTATGTAGGCGAAACATCACTCTTTGTTTTGTATATCTATACTACTGACCTATTCTATTCAGCACTCGTCGTGTTTCCATTTATACCCTGTTATTATAATAAAGATCACCAATACAAATTATTTTTAATACTATAATTAATACATATAGGTACTTGAGTGCTTCCAGTTTACCAGATTCTTTTTCGCTCTGTTCTTAACATAGTACTATCCTGGTAATAGCACCGTACCAATATTAGTATCAGCTGAGCAGAGGAAACATCCCTTCCCCACACCCCCCAGGTTATCACATATAAAAAGGAGTGTTCTCTACTCTTTCTTCCCCTAGCTCGCCTCACCTACATGATTTCAGAATTGTACTTGATACAGAGGAATGGCTGCTGTTGTGTCTAATACCCCAAGATTTGTATACAAAAAAGCCAAAACTATCGGCTATCATTTATCACCAAGTTTATTTGTTTCAGAATCAAAAGACATCAAACTTTCCAAAGGGTTCTACAAGTGTGGGAATTGTACATATTGCAAATATGCCATTCCTCTGTCAGAAGTAATTAGTAAACACACAGGTCAAAAATATAAAATCAATCATTTTATGACGTGTAAAACTAATTACGTAGTGTATAGATTGAACTGTGCTTGCGGCAGCATATACATTGGAAGGACGATTCGTCCATTAAAAATTAGAATTTCAGAACATTTACGTTCTATCAAAAAGAATGATTTAAACCTACCTGTATTAAAACATTTTCATGACTGCCCACTTGGCTCAATTGATACATTTACATTTAACGCTCTGGAACATATCCCCAAACATACCAGGGGTGGAAATAGAGAAGGCAATCTCAACCAAAGAGAAATGTTTTGGATTTATACCCTCGGGTCATTATCACCCGGGGGTATAAATACAGATTGGGAGCTTAAACACTTCCTATGATAATAATTGAGTATATTGTATATCATAACCACGAATGTTTAAATATCACAGAGTTATGTCTTTTTCAATATAGTGACATTACATTCATTGCAAACGTAAAATCTCTCTATATAAATGATTCTCATATGTCCTGTTGTCCTATATACATGTCTCTTTAATTAATGATATACTGTGCATATTACATGCAGAATATGAATTGGTGTCTGTACACTTGTTCTTTATGTTTTGACTCAAAATGCATAGTTTCTATTACGTTTGAGTACAAACATATCTATCTATGCCATTGCTTTTTCTACATGTCCTCTGATATACTGTTCTAACATCAATCTTTGTTTTTAATATACCTTGCGTTTTTATGCATTATTTGCTGTTAGCAAGGTACTTGTGCTGCGTTCCCTCTGATATAATATTCTTTCCTCTGCTCCATTACAAGAGATGACGTAATCATCACCATGACTACATAGATAGTTTACACACAAAGACTGGATCGCATACTTTGCGATACGTCACATCCGGCTTTGGGGCCAAGTTGAGTCACTTCCGGTTTCCGGTTATGGCGGCTGAATGCAATTTCTGGCAATCAGCATTCACAATAAGAGGAACGCAGCACACCTATCTTCACTCTCTGATGAAGCGCCGCACAGGCGTGAAACGCGTAAGAGGAGGAGATCTTTTGCACCCATCTCTGTCTGCACCATGATGTGTTAATAAAGTATCCTTTTAATCACACCGCTGCTGTCCTGTGGAGTCCTGTTCTGCTGTGATCTGCACTTCCGCATCTTGTGGCTACCTGACTGTATACTCATCTACGCAGAAGCACACATCCAAGAAGACAAACGGGCATGGTTCACGTGAGTCACTGTACTTCAATATTGTACTGGGAGGTATACTATAGGTGCTCATAGGCGTATGTTAGACTGGGTCCTTATTGGGAGTGATGTGGTGGGGCTCATCTATCTCCATTCACCACACTCACCAGGACATCATACAAATGTCTCATTTGCACGCCTACCTATATACCTGAATACTCACTTATCACACACCCAGCCCAGTGTTCCTCTTCAATCAAGAAACTGCCATTGATAACAGGTTCATTACCTATGGTCATTAGAGCACTATTATTGAACTATGTTCTCCTACCTTGCATCACATAAAGTAACCAACTCTGAAAGAGGAAAAATATAGCTCTCCTTCCACAGTGAATAAACCGTTCACCTCACAATTTTTTTTAAAGAGAAACCAACATGCCTACATTCTAGGCCTAAATTCGGTTGAACAATTAGATCTGGACAATCTCAGAGACCTGAGCGATTTAAAAAGGGAATCTTCTAGGATCCCAGGGGAAGGACCATTCTCTAAGTAGAAACCGAAATCTAAATTTGTACCACCACAAGACATGTCCTAATGTTGAAGAATTCGTTAGCTGGCCACCGATCTGAAATCACTATCCAAAAGGTGCTCTGAATGGTAATCTAACTCCAGAAGAGAGAGCATCCATGATAGAACTATCCAAAGAACAACTAATAGTTCTAAAACCCTCAAATGACAGGGGGGGACACACATAGTGGTTCTGTATACAGAAGACTATGTTAAGGAGAACCTTAGACTTATCCGTGATAAAGAAAATGCTACACTACACTGGATTCTAACCCAACAAATTTGTATAGGAAAGAACTCATAGCTATTTTGGATGAAGGGGTAGAACTAAAAGGTGCGCTCTAAGAAAGGGAAGGAGTTTATGCTGGTAAAAACACTGTCTGTATCGACGTTTTACACACTACCAAAAAGGTAAACAAGGGGAAGGTACCCCCACCAGGACGGCCCATTGTATCGGGTATTGGCAACCTGACAGAGAAAACTAGCCAATATGTGGATGAGATCTTAAGACCTTTTCGTTAGGGCGCTCCCATCCTACTTACAAGATAGCAAGGATGTTCTTAGGAAGCTGGACGGCATCACCATCAATCCCGACACCATATTAGCATCACTAGATGTAGAAGGGCTCTACTCTAGCATCCCACATAATGTAGGTATTGATGCCATCAAATATTTCCTAAACACCAGAGGAGAATGCTATAGAGAACACAATGACATTGTAACCAGACTACTGGAATTTGTTCTAACTAAAAACTATTATCTGTGACAGAAAAATGTACCACCAGACCCAGGGTACAGCGATGGGGACAACTTGTGCCCCATCCTATGCGAACCTGTACCTGGGCTGGTGGGAAGCCAAAATAGTTTTTCTGAGGCATTAGAGTACCATACCATCATCACACTTTGGGGTAGATACATCGATGATGTGCTGCTAATATGGGATGGGGACAGTAGATCTTTACAAGAATTCGTTGGCATCTTGAATGTCAATGATAGGGAGTGACTGGGACTTAGAGCTGCTCAGGAGGGAGTCAAGATGGGGTTTCAACTTGGAAACCCTCACCCCCAAATGGGTTGAATGAGGGTTTTGTCTATTCCGCTTTTATCTGACCAATTACCAACTATCAAAGCCATCAGTCAATAGGAACAAACATTGCATTGAAATTAACCAGGCATTACTGTCTACTAATGGTGCTTAGGCATGAACAATGCTGTATACTCACCCAGGTGGGTTTTGTGTATGATGCCACTTCCAGGTACCTCATACAATGTTCTTCACATATCCAATTCCTATTATAAACACACATAAATAGGTTTAGCCAGAATAATAGGCACATAAAACATCAATATATTGTATTTTTTACCCAACTATACAATTAATACTCACCTGTACAATACTGTATTTAGGATTAAATAGGTTGCGCCAGAATAATAGGCATTTCAACATCAGAACTGTATTTTTGACCCAACACTACATTTAATACTTGGAGAACAAAAGGAAAAAAACTGGCGCACAGCCAAGAGTGGGTCCCAGACTAATGTATAAAAAAATCTTCTTTATTGATCCATCTTAAAAGTGGAGGTAAACACCCTCCTACGCGTTTCGTGTAAAATACACTTTATCAAGGAGTTTTATAAAATTGCACTTGGGATTAAAGTACATATCTATTACCTACTTATAAATGTTCCTTTTTGTGGCTATGTGCTATGGAGACATACTTTGCATTGTGAAGGATTAACAGTACCTGCATCTGATAAATACAGTGCACACTTATCTTCCACAAGATCTGATGCCATTTGGAGATAAGCATCCTCTGTTTTCCAACACCTAACACTCGGTCACGTCTCCAATGATCATAGAGCATTAGGTATAAAAAGGCATGACAGGTTAGGTAGACGTCCCCTTCCTGTACTACCACAAGCCTCGAGAAAGCGTGCACATGTACACGAAACGGCCGTCGGCGTATTGATTTTAAATTATTCTTAGTCAGTTCCAATAGATGTTTAGACTCTGGTCTCATTAAGAGATGCAGATATAGATATATAACAAATATATAATCACTGCGCTTCTCTGTGTAAAGAGCATGCAGCTAGTGAAAGAATTGGCCTTACAAATGTGCAAAACAGAAAGTGAATCCCTGCGCTTCTCCCTTTGGGATAGCAATCCATGCTCTTTACATGGAGAAGCGCAATGATTATATATTTGTTTTACATTATTTGTTGGCCCGATTTTAATCCTTAGCAGCACGCTCCTAGAGGCCAACACTACTATGGTGTAATTTAATATATTTAGCCAATCACCTGCAACCGCTTATTGAGTAGTTTGTGGCAGGCCAGCCCCTCCTCTTCTAGGTATATAATCCCAAAGCAAGGTCCCATTATTTCACTTCACTTGCAGACATGCGAGTTTCTGTTCTGGTATATACCAGTTTTTAACTGCACTAGGTTATATAAGCATATGCTTTGATATTTTAACCCCTTCTGGGCTTATTTCACATAACACTAGTATGCATTTAGCGTAGGGACCTGCTATAGAGACTACCTTGACGTGGTTAGCAGGCTTGGCATTATTTGATCAAAGGATGTATACCAAAAGTGTCCTTTTTTCTTATAGGTATTTACACCACACATACCCCATTGATTGCTATCCCAAAGGTAGAAGCGCAGGGATTCACTTTCTGAGATATAGATAGATCTTCTTTGGTTAACTATCTGTGATCATTCTGTAAGATCTGAGGGCAGTATTTGTGCGTTAGAGCGGACAGCCTCACAGCAGACAGCAAACCTCCTCTCCTCTCAATACCTATAGCTGCACACACTGTAGCAAGCAACGGCTGGCAGCTCAAACAGCGCAAAACTAATATTCTCTTCCAACATTGTAGCTAGAAACTTTGTAGCCAGTTAACACTCTGCTGATATAAGTCTATACTTTGCAACCAGTTACTATAAGAAGGTGATTATACCAAGGATTGTATAGACCCTTGTCTCATTAGGAGATGTAGATAGATGGATCTGGGTCCCCTTACCTTTCCATAGGCAGCGAAGGCTGGGGAGAGTGCGGGGGGATGCACAGTAGCAAGCGGTGGCCATTAGGAGTATAGCACAACAGGGAAACTACAAGTCCCAGCAGCCTCGGGGGCTGCAGACCACATGTTGCCAGGCAACCAGGGGAACTGTCAGTTCCCCTAACTGTCAGTTCCCCTGACAGTTAGGGGAACTGACAGTTAGGGGAACTGACAGTTAGGGGAACTGACAGTTAGGGGAACTGACAGTTAGGGGAACTGACAGTTGGAGCCAGGACAGAGAAGGGGTAGGTAGGATCTGGGTATCAGTGGCACCCAGATTAGGCCAGATTACCCCCATTAGGTCCAAGATAGGACCTACTCCCCTAATCAGATTGTGGCAACTACAGGGAAACCCATAGCTAGGGATATTTCTCCAGTAGCTGCATATAGTTCGAATATAGTGCCAGTGAAGACGCCGCGGGTGATTTACAGCTTTTGGTCTGGGACTGAACCACCCCCGTACTATCAGACTATCTTCATGGTGAGACCCTCCTACCGGAGTTCACCCCACGCAGAGGCGGACAACGACGTTGCAGGATCACCAGGATCCCTGTCGCTAGTAGGCCACACAAGGTACTGGAGTACCTGGCAGGTACCTCAACTAAAGTGCACCAACTGTTCACGGGTAGTGCTACCATACACACTTTTGGGTGGGCCTTGACATTTGGGTAAAAGGACATCAGAGTATTGGTGCCAAGCACCCATTGTACGGTGGGGAAACAAAGGTTGTGTATTGGGGTTGGGAGTGCTGTATACTGTGGAGTATAGGATTAAGATATACACGTGTTCAGTAAAACCCATTATTACATATATGTGGTGTGATTATTACTAGCAGGGCCGCCAACAGGGGGGACAAAGAGTACTGGCGTCCCGGCCGGACACCGGTTAATTAAAAAACAAACAAAAACAAAACCCTGCACCCAGCACCCAGCACCAGGTCTCCTTGTTGGCAGCGCCGGAAGTAGGTTGGGTTAAGCTTCCGGCGCGCCGACGTGAGGGGGAGGCCACGCGCGGGCGGGAGCAGCATCGGGAGACTGGCGTCTGCAGCGGGGCCGGTGGCAGCTGCTGTGACCAGCCGCCGGGTCCCCGCATGGATTGGGGTATTTTTATATGCATTGGAGATAAATAGGTGTGTGTGTTGTGTTGTGGTGTGTTGTGGTGTGTGTGTGTGTGTGTGTGTGTGTGTGTGTGTGTATTGGGTAGGTGGGGTTTTTGTATGCATTTGGGGAGATTTTTTTTTTTTTAAGTATTTGGGGGTGGGAAGTTTTATGCATTGGGGGTGGGAAGTTTTTGGTATATATCTTGTGGGGGGAATTGTGTGGAGCGGGGGACGGAATGAGTGAGCGTGGGGTATTTGATGGAGGGAGAGGAGAGAGAGGGTGAGTGAAGAAAAGAGGGAGTAAGAGTGAGACGCAGGGGAGAGAAATACATGCGAGGCGGGAGAGTGAGAGAGGGTGAGACAGAAGGGAGAGAAATACATGGGAAGATGGGGGGCTCGTGAGGTGTGAAATGGGGGGGGGGGGGGCCTGCTTAAAATGTTTGTCCCGGGCCCCACGATTTCTGTTGGCGGCCCTGATTACTAGTATTGGTTCCTGTGCGGGGGATCATCCCACTGCGCTGGGATTCCTCACAGGTGGAGGCGCTGCACCAAAGCAGAGTGACACCCCAGGCTTGCGGAGGCTCGGACTACTGGCAGCCAGACAGGTAACGGCAGTACCGATAGTCCCTTTAGTCAGGTGGAAAGAGGGCTAAATACATATATATTTAAGGGTAGACTTTACTTCTTTGGTTAACTATCTGTGATCAATCTAAGGGCAGTATTTGTGCGTTAGAGCGGACAGCCTCACAGCAGACAGCAAACCTCCTCTCCTCTCAATACCTAAAGCTGCACACACTGTAGCAAGCAACGGCTGGCAGCTCAAACAGCACAAAACTAGTATTCTCTTCCAACATTGTAGCTACAAATTTTGTAGCCAGTTAAACACTCTGCTGATATAAGTGTATACCTTGCAACCAGCTGCTAAAAAGTCATAATACCAAGGATTGAAAATATATGCTCTGTATTGAAGTGCAGCTGGCAATTTATCTATTTGCTGAATATGTTAACAACTATATCCTAACTATTAAGGAAGGACATGTGGGAATAGACCAAGAATTACATTAGGAGGTGTTCTGGACGCAAACTCTCAGACAGTAATGATCTACAATACTGGCCATGCTTATCAAGTCTAACATCCAGCTATTCCAGCTAACATTTACACTTTTGTACACAGTTTATACTTATGTCCTGATCAGATATTCAATGGACCAGCATATTCTGACTGAGTACGAGTGTTATAGGGATCTGAGACTCCACTAATTTCACTCATTTAAATAATTGGTAATATTATTCAAAGTTGACCACAGTGAACACCAACTGTGGACACACCACCTTTAATTATACTGTAGTACAGGTATTAAGGTCAGTAGTTAACTTTAATTACTCTCTTTACATTGAGTAAAACCACCCTAGCTGCTCAAGCAGCAATATCTGGCTAAGATCATGATCTTTGAACTTGCCATTCACGTGTTCATGTAATTGGAGTGGTGCCATCAAAGCACAACACATCTGTATATAGAAACTAAGTTTGTTACAGTCAAGAGGATACCAGTCCATTATGACTGATATCCACCCTTTATTACTACCTAGGCAAAACATCACTCTTTGTTTTGTATATCTATACTACTGGCCTATACTATTCAGCACTCGTCATGTTTCTATTTATACCGTTATTTTAATAAAGATAACCAATAAAAAATATTTGTAATACTATAATTAATACATAAAGGTACTTCAGTGCTTCCAGTTTACCAGGTTCTTTTTCTCTCTGTTCTTATCCGTTTCCAGTAAACAGATTTTTCCCCCCCCAAAATTCGGCAATGGTGGGCGGGGTGAAATTTTATTATAGAAAGCCCTGATCTGGAGGTACCTAAAGAATTCTGAGTTGGGGATGTCTCTGTCTGACTTAATTTCATCAAAAGTTGATACCAATCCTACCCTCCAGATCTTTAAGTCTGCTATACCCTTTCTGTGTCCAAATTTTAAAATCCACGCCATTCAGAACCGGAGCAAAGTCAGTATTATTTAGTAATGGTGACATTAACGAATCTTTGGAGGTATTTTTCACCATTTTGTGTTTTAACACAGAAAGTGGCTTGTACAGCGTTAGCCTGTAGAGTAGACAGAACAAAAGCAAGGTAGAAGGGATATCTTTAATGCTTACCTAGTGGTTAAAAAAAGTGAAAGCTTTCAGGACTACCAATACTCCTTTACTTCTGCGGCCCCGTTTATTCTAACACATCGCCGCTTTTTCCCTGGCTTTTTCCTGGAATGCGACGCACTTCACCGGGAGCATGCCGCATTCATTTTGCGTTCTCAGCCACGGGTCATGCGCGGTTGACGCGTTTATTGAGAATGGTTCGGATTTAATAGGTTACAATTCTTCGCGTGTCCGCCAGATGGCAGATATTCATGAATTGTAATGCGCATGCGCTTCAGTAATGTGTCGACTTGCAAAAAAAGATACCACAGTGTGCTATTGTAAATTGGCCTTGAGACTGAAGGAAGAGGTTGCAATAATGTATCAATTTAGGCTTTTCATCTTAAAAAAAGACAAAGACCAGTTTCTGTTACAGTATTCTCCAGAGAGCCGCCGCCATGAGTGTTCAAGTGCAGCCCGTTTTCCAAAAACCCAACAGAAGTTACGCGTATTTGATATGGGCCGCGATTAATGCAACAGAGGATAAGATGGCAACAGTTGTTCAAATTTATCAGTATTTTATCGAAAACTATGACTTTTCCAAATTTTCGCCAGCTCCTCATACGTGGAAGCGTGCAATAAGGAAAAGGTTATGTAGCGATCCCTGTTTTTATCGTATTGAGCCACAATTTATTGGAGGGTATTGGTGTGTATCACCTGCTTTTTCCTGTATCTATGATCATGCAGACGGCAAAAGACGAAAGGTCGTGTTAAAACCAACTAAGAAACGACAGTCGCTGCCAAGCAATGCACTAGCACCGACTTCCAATGACGGTCCCGCCGTCAGTGACAACCCTGAGCCTAAGCCGGATTTCACGTGCAGTTTCGATCAAGCTTGCATGTACCTAAGCAAATTCCAGCCTCATCAGCTGACTACAGGTGTAGTAGTCCCGCTGCCAACTATCGACGTGGATGATCAAGAACACTGGACTGGCAGTGGCCCAGCGCCAGCTGAATGGGAAATTCTATGGTGAGTATTGTTGCCGTATTATTTTCTGTGTTTTATTTATTTTGACAATACAGTATCAATATCGGTGCGATTCAAAAGTCAAGCGAATCTCCTGAAAGCAATATCATTGGCTGAGCGGCTTCTCCAGTACTGAACTGCAGATACTGAACAATTGGTGGAACGCTAGGCGCATGCGCATTGGAACCTTCTTGAAACGCATATGCGTGTCATTACATCGACGGTAGGCGCATGCGCATGTGAACAGGAGACGCCCCCCGAGTAAGTTATTGGTGGGACTGGCTGGGAACTTCTTTAGGGGGCTGACCATTACAGTAAAACTTTTCTTTTTGTTTTTCTTCAGAAAAGAAAACGGCTAATGGAGGGATTTCGATGGATATCGCTTTGTGTAACAATGCCTGCACATTGCTGAATCAGATTTAAAAACCCACGTACCGGAGTCTACAGTTTAGTGGCCGTTATTATTGATTAGGATAGAATACTGTACCTCTTCATGTTTTACTGGTAGTATATAGTTTACCCTATTCAGCCTAGATTTAGGACTGATTACTAGGGATCTGAGATACAATATTATCCTAACTATACTTACCCTTTCATGACACATATGGACACCCATACACACCTGAAGGGTCAATAAATTTTGGTAATAGGACATATTCAAACATTATCCTATTACTACCCTCACCACACCTCTCCGCTCTTTAATTTATTTTATTTAGCTTTTTGTCCTGCATTTATGGTTCACTCCAGTTTTATTTTAAAATTATACAATAAATATCAAGTTTTAACTAGGATGTATTTCTCTTTAGTGCCACAATATAGGGATTCTTTCTTTTCACGTATTTAGTTCATAACTCATTCCCTTTGAGCACCACCCTCCCTGTACCGTTTGGTTTTCCTTCCCTCTTCATTTGCTTGAGCAGGGTATATCTGTTGTATCATTACATGCAGATCCTTCTTTCTCTTATATAAGCTTAATACTAGCAGTCAGGTTCAGTTGAGCATCAGACTGATCTTAACCTTTTGGGCGCCAAAGGGGCCGTGGCAGTCTTTGGCAAACGGCGATCACGTGACCACTACTCAAGTCAGTTACGTGATCGCAGAGTGCCCCTCCTGCGCTATTTCCCTGCGCTACAGATCACATTCATGAGCGCAGGACACGCTCCCCCCATGAAAACAAGCACTGGGGGCATGATGTAGCCACGTCATGCAGCGCCTGCACTGCCAGACCCCGTCACGCAGTACAGGGCTCTTCAACCAGTTCTCTAAAGTGGCCAGGTCAGACATTTTAGGAGTTGAAGGGCCACAAGCTTAATATAATTTTAGATACATTCAATACTTGAAATATATTTCAACAGATTGCAAATAAAAATACCATTTGTGAGCACATTCTCATGTCTCAAACTTGTCTGTAACCCTGCCTTTCCCATTACCGTATCTTAGGCCGAGGCCACGCAAGCCGGAGAGCGGCATATCATGCATGCCTGCCGCAGAGGCGATTTGTGGCCTGTGGGGTCTGGAGGAGGAGAAGCAACCAAAAGCAGTTCCAATTCTAATTTGGGGGCCTGCCCATGACCAGTTTGCCCTCATTGACTGAACTGCACACGTGACTCGGCCGTCAAGCGGCAAAATCAAAATATTGTGTCTGCTCTGGGATCGCGAGCACCATCGCTCTTCGTCGCTCGCTCTATGGCCTGCCTCATAGAGGCACGGGCCTTTTGTTCACGCTAAGTATGGACGCCGCCTTAGTATAGTATTTCCACTGCAGCAAGGGACATGTAGATAAACACACAGTGTCAACTTTTGCTTCTCATCTATTTTACTATGGACCCTATAAACTTACGCCTACCAGATTACACAGTTTTTCAGCACAGCCTATGTTAAAGTGCATAGCCAGTAAACCTACTCACAGACAGCTGTTTCCACCTTTTGGGTCTCATCAGTGAGAGCTTGGTTATACTGCCTTAGCAATATGAAGCTGGGATAGGTTTCAAGCATGTATAAAACATACACACCATATATATTTTACATTACCTTAACGTGAGTTTTAGTGTGATACATTGCACTTTGCTCTGGCCAGCCCCAATTGAAGAGCCCTGATGTAGTGGCTACGTCTTATAATGATAACAATAATGTATTTCATATAGTGCTGTTCTGGAAACGTGCCTCTAATCCAGCAGTGTGGTGGTTAACTGCTGGTAGTCAATTAACCAATACCACCTGGCTAATTAGGTTTGTTAGAAAAGCCTGCCCTTGAGACAGGAAGTGAGATTTCCTGAGTCTCACAAATTGTGGGACTGACCATAGGAACAGATGTCTTGAGCCTGCCAGAAGAAACAGCACGCTGCCTACAAGACACAGTGGAAAGCACCTCTGAACCTGAATGCTGATATAGCCTGAGGAAAAGGCAGCAACCCAGGAACAGATAAGACTTTCCTTTATAAGACTTTTTATCTGCACATATCAGGATATATGTTTGGGGCTGGGAGACATGCTAATCTAAAGGGAGTTGTGGACTGCATAGGTTTCACTAGAAATACTCCCAAGTGGAACAGAAGCTTTGTTTGACCCCTTATTTGAATATGTTTGGATGATTTTCTTATGTTAAAGAAACAGGCGCAATAAAAGCCTTATTTAATTTCACCATAACAAGTCTCCATTGCATACTTCTGCGAACGTCCTCCTATGGTCAGAAGTGGCATTGAGGTGGCCCTTGAAGTTAAAAGGGGCCCCGGAGATTGCCTGTGAAATTTTTTTTGTGCTTTTTGCCTACAAACAGCCTGAGCAACATAAACAAAGAATCTCATGCAGCAGAGACCAGAGTTAAAGGGATACACACCCAGGCAGGAAATCTACACTGCACTGAAACCCACAAAACCACAGATGGACTCTTATCCCCGATTCCAAGAGGAGAGAGAGAGAGAGAGACTGTGCTGAAGCAGGTAAACCTTATTTGCCTATCACAATAAAGTGTAATATGGTCATTGAAATAGGGGTTTTGCCTTCCAGCCGTAGTAAGGGTTCAAGAAGTTAGCCTTTAAAAGGGATAGGCGTTTGTTGTTTTCAAATGTTTAGCTGAAGCAGTGAATACAGATGGTGACCCACGAGCGGTACTGATTCTGCAAGTAAAGGCTGCCACACCGCATAGGACTACCAGCTCTGAATGGAGAATATGCAGAAAAGTGTGAAAATTGATGCAAGACTGTGCTGAAGCAGGGTAATTTTCAGTAAACAAGTGCTGAGGGTAAAATTGCCCTACTGGGGAAAAAGGAATTGCTGAGCTGTGTAAAAGGTATCCCAAAGCCAATTGCTGAGTGTTAAGTCGCCCTGCCGGGAATGAAAGAAATATTCCACTGCAAAGAATATATATTTTTTTTTCTGCAAGTAAAAGTCTTTCTATGTATCTTGGGAGTAAAACAGGCACCCAAAGTGTGAAGAGTGAATGCCATAATACCCAAAGTTGAGACTGAAAATTACTGAATTCAAGCAGAAAACCACATTATTTGGCTGAAGCAGAGGGATTGCACCTAGCAAGTAAATGGTGTAAAGCAAACAGAAGTTTTTACCTAGCAACTGCACATCCAGTATACCTAATGAGAGAGAATGCGTGGACAGTACTGTACTGCTGATATTGTAAAACGTACCCCCCCCCCCAAAAAAAAGTCTACAGAGATGCCTGTGAGAGCCACGACCTCTACAAGCAAAATATGCCCACCTGTAGGACTACCACAATGTGGGGTTCTAGCAAATAGTGGCAACAGCTGCAATAGCGCCTCCTGAGGTCAGGAAGAAAAATACACCTGATAGCCCCAAAATGGAGGACAAGATGCAGCATTCCTGTAAATTAACCCTACCCCACAGAAGAGTGGCCCTTCCAGTCCGATGAGGAGGAAGACATCTCTTACGGGGAACCCGAACCGAGTCACACCCACAAAACACCCCAAGAATGGTGGGGGTGCCTGAACTCGGTACGAACCGAAAAGACCGCTCCATATGATGACGAATATGATCGGCAGGAGAAAAAGAGCGGGAGCAGCAGATCACCAAATATTTCCGTCAGCTATTACAGTTGCAAGAAAAGCATGGTGGATCCAGTGACGCTGCCAAAATTTCAAATGAAGATGGAGACCCCAGTGTCCCTGAGGGGACGGTGTCATCCAAAACAAAAAGGCGAAAAAAGAAAAGCGGCTCTTCACGTACCGTGAAAGGAACAGACACGTCCGCAGATCCCGCGGAGAAAAAGGGGGCCTGAGATGCCCTGCAGCCTAGACAAAATGGAGGATTTGTCATGCGGATGACCGAATATCCCGAGGGCCCAAGGCAGAAGTCGGGTAACCAAAGAAGTGTCTGTCCGGTGCCAACAGTGAGGAACCCTCAATCAACCATCCCAGGGAAGCTGAGCCGGAACCAGTGAGTGACGATCCCTTGACCAGCCCTGAAAATTGCCAGGCGTGACTGATCTGCTCCGGGAACAATTGAAACTTGAGAGGGAAGATAATGCTGAGTTACAGAAGACGTTGCTCGCAATGTACTCTGAATCTGGAACAGAATTGGACGATCTCAAGTCCGAGCTAAATGCTGTAAACACTAATAATGCCACCATGGCGGAAAGCTTCGCCAATCCGATAAAATGATGGCTAAGCTGAAGCGGAAGTATGAGGAGGCACTGAAGGAGATTACAGTCTTTCAGCAAGAGGTTCACGGTCTTCACCTAGAACTGAATGCCTCACAACAAGAGGTCAACAGTGTCCGGACAGAGGTGGACGATTTGGCCATCGGGACTCCATGTGTTTCAATGGCGAATCTTGCTGTTTTGGCCCTGTTTCCTGAGAAGACCAGCAGATGGCGTCCGAGAGGAGGAGCGGCGGTTTCCCATTGTAAGTCAATGGGCTCCTTGACTTCAATAGAAATCCTCGAAGGAGCTTTCCAGGAACGAGTTGGCTGCCGTCCAAACCGCTTAACCGCAAAGCGGATACATTTTCAATAGGAGAGCTTTGATCACTGATTAGCCAAGTTCAACGACAAGTGGCGTGGGAATAAACAGTTCTAGGGCCCCTAGAAATAAAATTCTTTCTGCCCCTAGTTCCTAGACCTCCCCCCACTCGACCACAACCGGGTCCCCGTATCCTGGACCCCCGATAAGGGTCGAACCGAGAAGAGCGGGTCGCGCCATAGGTTCCAATGGCGGCGGCAGAAACAGCTCAAGAAAACGGCTAAGTGTGAAAAGCTGAAATTTGGTAATCCATAGCTCCGGTTCCGGAGGGCCCAGAGGATCAGGGTTTGGGGTATCTGTAGCCACTGCTCCGGCATCGCTGCAGAACCATCCTTGACCCTCTTGGACCAACCGACGGAGTATGGATCCCCATGAAAGTTCGGGACTTTTCCCATAGACTCCAATGGCGGCCAAACCCCATTGACCGGCTACGGCGGAAAACCCCCATTGACTTAAACGGCGGCGTCGCCCCGTTAAAAGTCTATGGCGGCGGATTCCCATAGCCGCCAACGGCGGCGGTTTGCCATTGAAAGTCTATGGCGGTGGAGCCCGTTGTTTTCAATGAGGATTTAGTGAAAAACCGTGATTTAATTTACAGCGGAGATTTGTGTATTAAAATGTGAAACGGTTTTAAGTGTATTTGTGTATCTCCGGTCCCGAAGGTCGTAGCAAGTCGCAAATTGGACCATAGGGTGTCCCAGTTCCGGCATTGAGAACTGGGAAGTTTGGACCTGCTGGACCTAACGGAACCGGATATTTTAATATGTTCATGTTTTATCTATCATACTGTGTTTCAAGGTATGGGTAAAACCCAGAGGAAATTCCTTTGCATACCAGGGTAGCATATGGCCAGAAAGGCGACCCAATGTCTAGGACTTAAGTATGTTTCAAAGGATTTTGTCACCTCTACTGTTTGCATGAGGGCGGAGATTACTCAAACCAGAGCAGTCTTCAAGTGTTCCATTTCACACCTTACAACAAAGGGTTTCCTGCCAGATATTCCGTGGGGTAGACTGGCTGGCATTCCTGATGCAAATGTGGGGTTACAGAAATGAGACCCCAGAGTGCTACTGCGCATGTACCAACTAGCAGGGGGCATGGATCAAAATGTGTTCACATGTTAGTGAGTGGCTGGAGGTAATTGAAAACCAATCACCTGTACTTAAGGTTAAGGATAGGGCCACAAAAGGTATATAATCTGTGGTCAACCCTTTATCCTTTGTCTGTTCTATACCATCTTGATTGCTGAGAGAAACGCTATGCACTGTCTTCCTGCCAGAGGTCTTTCATGTCTTTGGTGTCTTGATGACTATGAAGAGTGCTGTATGAACTGCCAGTCCAGATATGACTGCTTCATCATTTCCATTTTAAGTGTCTATATTTTGCCTGTTATTTGTATATCTGATGTGTTCACCTTTATCAAGGAATACATTATATTTTATCATATCTAAGTCTCGTCCCAGTTCAGACCCAGTTATAAATATATATTATCATTTATATATATATTTGTGTGTAAATTACAGCCTGTCACAAAGCTCCCGTCACAGGCTTGTATATTAACTGGTGGCAGCGGTGGGATTGAACTGGACCTGTATTACTAGTGTTCTGCGGGATACTGTAATATAGTGGGAACTTGATGGTAATTGCGAGTTCCTGGGACCAAAGATATTGAACACACAGTGTACAACATATAACACAAGATATGGCACCTCCTCACTGTTCCCCTACTTGTGAGAAGCATTGCCTCCAGAACCAAAGTGCCGGCCATCCGTCTGACTGGAGCCGGGCACCGAGACCGGAGGAGTGCATCAAGTCGGCGCGGGGACCAGCAGCCAGCAAGGCTGAGAGAGAGACAGCAATCTGTGAGCATGAAACCTGGCAGGCTGAGAAAAGATCCACAGCTGCAGCCGCTGTAACCATCAAACCGCCCGGAGAGCAGGGAATGGACCAAGCTCCGGGACGGCAGAGACTTGTGGAGGGAGCGGGTGGTCTCGGAGACCACAGAAGTCTTGCACCAGGAGAGGTTACGGCCGTTGCGGTGGCCCGTCCATTTTCCCTGAAAGAGCTAGCACTGGTGTGTGCGTTGGGCAAGACGTGGTTCCCGGCGAAGTGGACTCAGTTCCTGGCGTCGGTACCACACCGACCTGCTTATCCTCTCCCAGAGCCCGGCGCTCAAGCAACTCCGCTCTGGACTCCGTTGCCCCTTGCTGGGGTTAGTCCACCGGCGGCGGAGAAGCTCTGGAATGAGCCCGGCGCTCCAGCAACTCCGCTCTGGACTCCGTTGCCCCTTGCTGGGGTTAGTCCACCGGTGGCGGAGAAGC